>CATIWQ010112671.1:0-30182 GCA_949673415.1 Euphorbia schlechtendalii | reverse complement strand
ATTTCTTATACTTTACAAACATTTGTCCAAGGTTATTGTGAGTGTTAGGTATTTACAAGTTTTATGTTAGTGCAAAATTTGAGCACATGTTGAATTTGAGCATTATTAGCATAACATTTAACATTTGGCAAGGATGAGTGGCGAGTAACATTCGAGAGAAACATTCCAAGTAAGTTTTGATTTTTATTTCGATGCAACATGAATTAGTATAAGTTATATAGTTTTAGTTTAATGCTTCTGATAAGTTTAAGTGGAGTAATATCTAATGGCATTCTTACTGTGAGTTTTATATGAAAATCTCGATAAGTCCTATAAGTATTAAGTATGTTTAAATTGTTAGGAAACTATAGCCATAATACTTTGAAATTGATCAATAAAGGATGAGGGTATTAAAGAAGAATCAAAAGAAAGAGAGGATAACCAATGAGTTATGCAAAAGGTTAGGAATGGTACGGAGCAGAAATTGCAACCATTCATTAAGTGAAAAAAAGAAAAGAAAGCATAGCATGAAAAATGGGTGCAAAGTACAAAGTACTTCAAAAACATATGCTTAAAAGAAAAAAAATGAGAGAGTGGTATGGAGTATAAAATGCAACCACTGGTATGGAGCATAAAATGCAACCACTGAGAGTGTTTTTACCATCCTAAGTTACCTAAGAATACCTTGAGAGAAATTAATCGAAGTTTTCTTTCTATGTCCTTTATAAAGATACTATGCTTAAGAGAAGGTAATATTTGAGTATGCATATATCGCTTATATGAAGATGCGATTCGGTTGACTCTCCATTAAGAACAAATGTATGTAACTAAGTTATATAAATTGCACATTACTAATTTGTGGGAAATTTCAAACTTCTTCTTGAAATCTTTTGCAAAGTGGAATGTGGTCCTCACTACAATAATCTTTCGCCAAATGAGGTACGAACTTGTTTACCAATTTATACACTTTTGTTGAATTTACCTTGAGGACAAAGCAAAAGTTAAGTGTGGGGGTATGATAAGTGTATAATTACACTTATTATCATATTAATTTTACTCACTAAACAATATATTTTAAGTCATTTTTATACTTCATATAAAAGATTTCACGTGGTATGTAGTTATTTTTTATGCAAATGCAGATACTAGGTAAATCTTGGAAGTAAAATGATCAAAAGTTGAATTCTATGAAAAAAGAGTGAAAAAGATGCGAAAAGATGCGTGGAACTCAAAGATTTGGCTTAGGATCGAAGCTGTCGAAGATCGGTGAAGTTACAAGGAGAATTCTAAAGAATAATGCAATTCACGGTCGTGACAAGCATTCGTGGTCGTGACTTGTTCTTCTTCAGAATAGAAGTCTACCAATCAAAGATTCACTATCGCGACATATATATCGAGGTTGCGACATGGATGATTTTCTGGTTCTATCTTCTTAACTACCAACCGCTAGATAAGCATGATTAACCACCATCAACTACCAATGAAAAAACACTTATCAGGAGCCAACCAATCATGAAAAGGTGCCTATCCATTGTGGATTATATCAAAGCTTCTCAACCAATCACAATGAAGAGATGTAATCATTCACCAATGGATAAAACCCTTCATTTGGATAGACGCAACCCTTCGAACTCTATAAATAGGGCTCCAAACTTTAAAAATTTCGTGCACCAAAGTGACACCAAAAGAGAGGAGAATATTAGAGTGCAATTATGGGGTTACATATAGTGTGTGTAGATAGAGAGTTCGCTACGTTCATAAGCATTAGCGAGAAAATGTTTAAGTGATTCGAATCCTTGTTTCGATCACTAGATTCTCTACATTCTTGAGCGATTGTTGTATAAGTGTACATGCAAATTGCTTATCAATAAAAGTTTTCGTTCTTCAATATTCATTTATTTGATATTCGCAAAGAATAGCATCCTAGCAGAGGTTCTGTAAGGGCTGAGACCGAATTCAAAGCAGACGTAGGAATTGCGGGAATTGACAACTCCTATTAAAGAGTGGATACGGTTTGATCAACTTTAGCTTTCACTTGTATACCTTACAAATTTGCTTTGCTTTCTACTTATACTTTCTATTTCGAAGTTTATGATATGTCTATGTGTCATAATACGTATTTCATGTTAAGTCTTTTATGTTAATCAAGTTATATGCATTGGAGTTATTTTTAAGAGTAGTTTCGGGTTAACAATATCACGTAATATCACTGGATCTGTAATATAACGCTGTTTAGTGAGCCAACATTTTTGGAATGGTAACTTACTAAATGTGGTTATGTGAGAGCGACCCGTACTAAGTATAGTATTGATATTGTCCAGGTTTACATAATTGTCTTAATTCGTTTGTCCTAGATTTAGAAAAGTTATTTCATGTGTTGCTCTGTGATGAATAATTGATCATTTGAATTTTAGAACCGAGTCTGTTAGATTAGTTTAGTGAATCGTAACATCTTTGTTGAACTTGCATGTTTTCTTTGCTATCCTTATTTCTTAGGGAAAAATCTATATATTTAGGTTCTCTAATCTTTCATACCTATATTTACTCATTTTTCATTCTAACCCTCTTATCCAAAAATATACATTATTTTATTTTCTTTTTATTTTATCTTCTTTGTTGATCTTTAAAGCTAGCTCTTCCCTGTGGGATCGATATCTTTTAAAACTACATCGAAACTGTATACTTGCAGTTATCATCATTTTTCTATTTGATAAGAGGTACTGACAAAGCCTATATTTTTCGTGAACAAGTTTTTGACACCATTGATATATAGCCGAATCTTGTGAACAAATCATTAAACTTATCAGTAGGAAAGTGGCGAACAATATAGTGGGAGATGTACCTTAGGGCCCCTTATTGAAGTGACACACTTAAAAACCTTTGATCAGAGTATAAGATTGATAGAACGGGTTTCTAGTCAATCTTGATACATAATGGTAGAGTGGTGTTCTTTATGAACAAGTCTAATTCCAAGATAGCTACGGCTATTACATGAGCTGACACTTAATCTGAGCTCAATAAACTGGATGGTACTTAACTTGATGGAAGGAGTGTATTATATTGGTTACTACTGCAGAATCAGATCAAGTCACAAGCACGTGATGTTCCAAGTTTTGGGGGATAATACGCCTTTGCTAGAAAGCCCATTTGATCGTCTAGAGCTATCAGGTTATATATCAATCTAAAACACTGAGCCTTAAAGTTCTCATATGGGAAGCCAAGTTTAGGTTAACCTCTAGTGGCTAAATACTTTTGGATCCTATAAGGTCACACACTTTGGATCTTTATCGGACTAAGTAAAGAACCTATAGACTGGGTCGATGCCGAGAATATCTAATTGTCAAATTGGTTGGAAGAATTATTATTTGGTTGGACCAAATTAATAATAAAAGGGAATAAAGAGAAAATAGGGAAAAATTGCACGGAGCGGAGCAAGAGAATTTTCCATGTTATGAGTGGGCCCCAAACAAACACGGGATGTTTGGAGTGGGGCCTGCGCGACTACCCCGCAAGTTGAAAAACTCGCAGGCTCATGGCAGAGCTTGCACGGGCTAGCCACAAGCCTGCTAACACGGTGCATGGACAAGCCCATAAGCATGGGTTGCTGTAGGCCCATGCTAGCGGTAAGAGGCAAGCCCGCTAGAGCTTACGTTGTGTTGGGATCCACGGGTTAGCCCATGGGTCCAAGTGACCCGCGATGCTAACCCACTAAGTGGGATGGGAATATTCCCATCGCACTTTGTACTTGAGGTTAAGTCAAACACTCCCCCTTTTTCCCCATATATAGGCCTTTAGCTCCTCTTTATCCCACACTTCAGCTCAGCCTTTCTCTCTAAGTTCGACATCTCTTTCTTCATTCATTGTATGAGATCCTTCACTAGTTTTTCCAAACAACAAACAATTCTTTTGAAGACTCTTTCTATTTTGAAGTGAGCCTTCTTAGTTTATATTTTTGGGTTGGTCTCGAGCGGTCTAGCGGCTGCTATCTACTAACGGATTCTACCTCAACGAGATTTTGGTCGGTGAAGATCCATGTGGATCAATCATAGAGGCTATCCTAGTTTGGAAGCTCTTGCTAATGAAGTTCTGCTGAATTGCTCTAAGGGAACACGGCATCCAAAAGAAAGAGAAGCACATATTAACTGGTAATGTTATAAACTTAGATTTCAGGTTTCTTTTATAAGTTTTAGAAACCTATAAGCATCTATGGAATCTTTTAACTTAGATTATATCAATCATGGCATTCTTAGGAGATCTTTAGGTTAATTTTAAGTTTGGAAATTCTGCCTTGCAATGTTTACATGTTTAATTACTATCTTGATTAACCAGCAGTGGTATCAGAGCATGCATTATGCTATGCATGATTGATTATAATATGTTAAAATGATATTTTCCATGAATTGAGTAAAGTATACTTTGCATGACTTAGGTTTCAATTCCTGTTATAGAAAATGTTGTGATAACTAGATTAATGTTTTGCTCAAACTTAGTCTAGGTGATTATCATATAAATTAGCAATGTTTTACCACTACTGTAAATGCTTTGATTGAGGGTCATCACATATCACTCAATTAAAGAAAAAAATCTTTAAATCATAGTTGCTTGTGGTACAATGAATCGAAGTGTCTGTGGTTATTTTTATAAGGATTGGACTTGGCTTCTCATTCACTTCAAGGGCACCCTCCTACCTGGAAATCTCCATCGGTATTAGATTCAAATGTACCCAATGGAATTTTATGACTTAATCGATTTCTAGTATGAGAATTGGATTCCACAAATGGTTTTACAATCATGGTTTAAGTTGTTAAATTAAAACTTATAGACATAGGTGCAATGACTTAAACATGGATCTTGTTTGTTTTTCATGTTATGTGGAGTCTTGGCATAATGGAATGATTATGATATACCAGTCCCTAGCATGTTCCCTTAGAGTTAATAATTATAAATAGCCCAGGAATTATTATTTTCATGATCATAACCATCGTATAAGACCTGGACTAGGGCGAGACCAACGTTACCAATAAAATCCCAACAACAACAGTAAGGTGGTGCATAGTCTTCCCGTCACGAGTCGTGCTCCAAGCCTTATTAATGGATTTAAGCACATGCCTTCCCTTAACATGTGTTTGGTCATGAGACTAGATGGGGTTAATACCTTAACCAAAATGGGTTAGTTATCCATATTATTGGAGCTAATGCTAGATCGAAGACACATTTGAGGAGTCGTACAATTGGGTACGCACGTCTTGAGAAAGAGAACTCAAATGGATTAGCAATTGCATGAGATGCAAATAGACGGGTTCCAACCATGTTTGTCTTGGTATGGCTTGACCTACTATATCAGGGGTCATGATGAGTGGACCTACTAAGAAAATTGGTTTGACCAAGTTTCCCGAATTTAAATTGAATGGGCTATTTGAATGTTGAGAAAATAGTAAGAATTATGTGTTTCATTAAAGACCTTATATTAAATGCATGTACATATACTAATGGCTAAACAAATTCTATCTTATACCTAGGTTTAACAATGAATACGAACATAAGTCTCCTTTTGAAACTTGATAATAAATTGACAGGGATCAATTTTGACGACTGATAAGTGTATATTTACACTTATAATCATGATATTTTCAATCATTAAACACTATGGTTTAAGTCATTTTATATTTGATATAAAAGATTTCACGTGGTATGTAGTTGTTTTTTATGCAAATGCAGGTGCTAGGTAAATCTTGGAAGTGAAATGAACAAAAGTGGAATTCTATGGAAAAAGAGTGAATGAAGTGCAAAAAGATGCGTGGAACTTAAGGAATTGGTAAAGGATCGAAGATGTCAAAGATCGGTAGAAATCGCAAAGAGGAATCGAGACACATATATCATGGTCGTGACTTGTTAACATTCACAATAGAAAGTTGCCAACCAAGTATTCACGGTCGCAACATACATTCGCAGTTGCAACCTTGAAGGTTTTTGGTCAACTCTTCTCTTCTTTCAACCGCTAGATAACAAAGATCAACCGCCATCAACTACCAACCGAAAAGACACATGTTGGAAGTCAACCAATCATGGAAAGGTGCCTTTCCATTGTGGATGAGGATGAATCTTTGCATCCAATCAAAATGAAGTGATGCAACTCTTCACCAATGGACACGACTCTTATTTTAGATAGAACCAACCTTTCGTACTCTATAAATAGGGTTCAAGACCCACCAATTTCATGGCATGAATAGAAGGCATTGAATGTTAGTGTGCATGTA
This sequence comes from Euphorbia schlechtendalii, assembly GCA_949673415.1. Taxonomy (NCBI): domain Eukaryota; kingdom Viridiplantae; phylum Streptophyta; class Magnoliopsida; order Malpighiales; family Euphorbiaceae; genus Euphorbia; species Euphorbia schlechtendalii. The sequence goes on along the minus strand of CATIWQ010112671.1, from coordinate 23,946 downwards.
TAGATAAAGAGTGTAATATCAAGATTTCGCTATGTTCAAAGTCTTAGTGAGAAAAATGTATAAGTGATTCAATTCCTATTTCGATCACTATATTTCTACACAAATTTGAGCGTTTGTTGTATGAGTGTAATTGCAAAGCACTTATCAATAAAAGTTTTCGTTCTTCAACATTCTTTTATTCGAGATTCACAAAGAATAGCATCCTAGCAGAGGTTGTGTAAGAGTAGAGATCAGATTCAAAGTAGAGGCAGGAATTGTGGAATTGACGACTCCCATTAAAGAGTGGATACAGTTTGATTAACTTTAGCTTTCACTTGCATACCTTACAACTTTACATTGTTTTCTGCTTATACTTTCTATTTCAAAGTTTATGATATGTCTATATGTCATAACGAGTAATTCATTTTGTGTCATTTATATTAATCAAGTTATATGCTTTCGAGTTAACTTTAAGAGTGATTTCGGTGTTAACAAGATTGTGTATAATCACTAGATCTGTGATTATAATGTTGTTTAGTGAGCCAACATTTTTGGAGTGGTAACTTGCTAAATATGGCTATGTGAGAGCGACCAGTACTAACCATAGTAATATAATTATCCAGGTTCTTATAAGTGTCATAATTCGTTTAGACTTAGAAAAGTCATCTCATGTGTTGCTCTGTAGTGAATTAATTAATATTAGGGCATCTAGAACCTTATTTGTTGAAGTTATTTAGTGTACAAAACATTCTTGATGATTTTGCATGTTTTTCTCTGTTAAACTTGTTAGTAGGAATATCTTTATATTTTACATCTTCTCTAAACTGTTTATACATCTATTCATTCATCTGTCTATCATCCAACCCTCCAATATAAATTCCATATTTTCATTACCTCGTAACTCTTGTTGGTCTTTAGAACTGGTTCCTTCCTTGTGGGATCGATATCTTTTAAAACTACATCGAAACCGTATACTTGCAGTGGTCACCATTTTTTTATTTTGATAAGCGGTATTGACAATAACTGTTCATATTTTGAACTTTTATCTTATCGATAGAAAGGTGGGGAACAAGGTTTTTTGGCTTCATCTCTGAATATAGCCCTCAAAATAAATAGAGTCAAAACCTTATGATCAACGACTGGTTTAAAGCTCTTAGAAAAGAGCTTGAGAAAAGCCACATGGATTATGTTCTAGATAATCCGGAACCATTCAATCCTGATGCTGAGGCTTCTATCCAAGAGAAAGAAGCATATCTTAAGCACAAGAAGGATTTAATGGTGTCACTAGCGATGCTCGAAACCATGAGTTTGAAGCTTAAGAAACAGCATGAAGGTATGGACCTAAAATCCATGCTGATTCATCTCAGAGGACTTCATGGGCATGAAAGTTGAATGGAATGAAATATTAAGATTACTCTATAACTCTAGGAGAGATGATGGGATCCTAACCACTAAGTGATGGATAGAATACTTACAATATTCAAGGAGATTTGCTCAATTAGGAATCAAGACAGATTCAAACCATGACATACAGTTTATGATAAAAAGTCTATATGATAAATATTTACCTTTTATGAAAGATTATCTTATGTCAATGGAAGTCCAGTAAGAAATCAAAGTTTATCAAGAAACTTAGAAGTTTTGAAGAAGGTTTGAGGGATAGAGGAACAGGTACCGTGGCAAGTAGAACTTGCGTCAAAGGTAAAGTTTTAAAACCCATCAACAAGAAGGTAAAAAATGTGCTTATTGAAAAGGTGAAGCCCAAAGGAATATATTTCTTGTGCAAAAGGCCCAGACAATGGAAATGTATTGCAAAGCTTTGATTTCTGAACAAGTGAAGAAGAGGCCAAATGAGGCATCTACTTCAGCTTTGTTCATGATAGAGAGTTTCTCTACAGTTCCCTATGAGTCTACTTGGGTATTAGATACTGGTTGTGGTACTCATATTTGTACTTCTGTGCAGGGATTACGGAATAGTAGGAGGCTTGCAAAGAGGGAAATGGACGTAAGAGTTGGAAATGGAGCACGGGTTGCTACAACAGCTGTAGGGACATATAGCCTTCGTTTGCCTAATGACCTAGTTTTAGTTTTGAACAATTACTATTATATTCCTGCTGTCACTAAGAATTTTATTTCTATTATGCATTTAGTGACAGAGGGATTTGAAATTTTATTTTCTAATAATTCATTTGAAATTCAATGTGATAATATTCTTTATGCTTGTGGAATATCTATGGATGGCATTTATATTCAAGATACTAAAATCGAAATTCTAAATATGAACATTGTTAAGCAATCGAGATTCGATAATGAGAAATCCGCATACTTATGGCACTGTCTTCTAGGCCATATAAATGAGACTCTCTTGACTAATTTACATAAATGTAGAGACTTAGGCCCAATGGAATGGGAACCCTATGGTGCGTGCGAATCTTATTTAAAGGGGAAGATGACTAAGAAACCTTTCAAAGGAAAGGGACATCGTGCCACTAGCACTTTGGAAATAATACATTTTGATGTATGTGGTCCAATGAGTGTTAAGACAAATGAGGGTTTCATCTACTTTATAATCTTTATCGATGATTACTCGCGATATGGTTATTTATACCTTATGAGGCACAAGTCTGACAGTTTTGAGAAATTTAAAGAGTTCAAAACTGAAGTAGAGAAATAGCTGGGAAAAGTATCAAGACCCTTCGATCTGATCGAGGTGGTGAATACTTAAGCCAAGAGTTTCAGGATTATCTAAGGGATAATGGTATTTTATCCCAATGGACACCTCCTTATACACCCCAACAGAATGGAGTGTTAGAAAGGAGGAATTGAACCCTACTCAATATGGTTCGGTCCATGATGAGTCAAGCAGAACTCAGTAGATCCTTTTGGGGTTTGCACTTGAGACTAAATAGAGTGCCCTCTAAATCAGTTGATCAAACTCCATAAGAATTATGGTATGGTAAGAAACCCGCTCTTTCTCACCTGAGAGTTTGGGGATGTCATGCTTACGTAAAGAGGATGAGTTCAGATAAGCTGGGTGCTAAGTTTGATAGGTGTGTGTTCGTAGGTTACCCTAAGTATACTATAGGCTATACCTTCTTTGATCCCAAGGAATAAAAAGTCCTTGTTTGCTCAATTCCTCGAGAAAGAGCTTATACTTGTGAAAGCTAGTGGGACCAATCTTGAGTTAGGCACTCAAGAAGATCAAACAGACATTCAACTGATTATAACTACACTTGTTACACAAGATAGTGTAAGCATGGAACAGCCTATTATAACACTGACATTGCATAGGTTAGGACGAGCTCTAATCGCTCTTGAGCGATATGGGTTTCTCATCACTGATGATAAACATCTCTTCCTTATGGAAGATGATGAGCCCAGGACTTACAAGAAGGCAATAGAAGGCTCAGAATCTGATAAATGGCTTACAGTATGAGGTCGGAGATGGAATCCATGTATGAAAATCAAGTCTAGAGCTTGATTGATGCTCCAAGTGGGATTAGGCCCATATGATGCAAGTGGGTTTTCAAAAAGAAAACTAACATGAACGGTAACATAGTTAACTATAAAGAAAGGCTGGTTGCAAAAGGGTACAATAAAAAAGAAAGCATTGACTATGATGAAACATTTTCACTGGTGACCATGCTAAAGTCTATCAGGATACTCCTTGATATCGCCCCTCATTACGATTATGAGATTTGGCAGATAGATGTGAAGACAGCATTCCTTAACAGGAATCTGGACAGGGATGTGTTTATGGCACAACCCGAGGGTTTTACATCCAAGGATGGCTTGAAGGTATGCAAGTTGCAGAAGTTGATTTATGGACTTAAGAAAGCATGAAGGAGTTGGAATATTAGGTTTGATGAGATAATATGAGAAATTGGTTTTGTGTCAAACGCTAATGAGCCTTATGTGTATAAGAAGGCTAATGGGAGTGCAATCGTTTTCCTAGTACTATATGTCGATGATATATTATTGATAATAAATGATATTCCTTTTCTTCAGAAAGTTAAGTCATGGTTGTCAAAGAAGTTCTCCATGAAAGATCTTGGAGAAGTAGCTTTTATACTTGGTATAAAGATCTACCGAGATAGATATAAAAAGCTGCTAGGTCTTTCACAAAGTACATACATAGACAAGGTTTTGGCTAGATTTAACCTTGAGCAGTCAAGAAAGAGTTATCTCCCAATGTCTCACAGGATTAACCTTTCCAAATCTGAGTGTCCGAGAACATAAGAAGACAGATTGTGCATAAATGGAATACCCTATGCCTCAATGATAGGTTCCATCATGTATGATACGGTATGCACTCGGCCTGACATCTCACATGTTGAGTGTCATGAGCAGATTTCAATCTGACCTAGGTGAGAAGCACTGAATGACCGTTAAAACTATCCTTAAGTACTTACTTAGGACTAAGGATATGTATTTAGTATATGGAGAAGGTGATCTCGATTTAGAGGGTTACACCGATGCTAGTTTTCAGCCTGACAAGGATGATTACATATCCCAGTCAGGATATGTGTTTATGTTAAATAGAGGGGTGGTTGTTTGGAAAAGTTTCAAACAGGATACAACTTTCGCTTCAACCATAGAATCTTAGTATGTAGCTACTTTAAGAGCTACTAAAAAAGCTATTTGGCTTAAGGGATTTATTGGTGATCTTGTTGTGGTGTCCAGCATTGTAAATCTAATATCAGTCTATTACGATAAAAAAAAAGGGGCTATTGCTCGGGCAAAGGAACCACAATCTCATCATAGAAACGAACATATACTCAAAAAGTAACATCTCATTTAGGAGATAGTATCCAGAAAAGATATAAATTTTGAAATACATCCCGCAGATCAAAATTTAGCGGATGAGCTAACTAAGCCATTGACTCAGGTTAAACATGACCCAGGTTAAACATGACCAGCATATTAACGAATATGGCATGAAGCACATGGGTAATTGGCTCTATTGCAAGTGGGAGATTGTTAGACATGATGTATCCCCTAGAGGCAATTAGGGCGATATGTTTTTATTAGCTATAATGTACAAATGGTTTTGGATTATTATTAATAATAATTAAGGCATCTTTGTTTCTTATCAGTACTTCTAATTAATTCATGTATCTCACCGGTATCATATATGTATAGTATTAAATATGTATATGCAGAATGATGAGATAAAGTCCGTGACTACTTCTTAGCGCAAAAGTGCGAGGACATAGTGGGAGCTTTGTGGTGTGAAAACTGCACATACGTGTTACTATGAATTATCTAAATATCCCTAGTCATAGTTTCATTTAGACTGGACATCAATGGAATGGAAAAACTAGCACGTGTATGCTTACTCCTTGGATTAGATCCAAGCAGCCGATCTCACGAGATGAAGGTGGTACCTTGAGTTAACACATGAATGTATTCGGGTAATATATTAGAGACTGCTATAAGACAGACACTCGGAAATAACTATATCTATGTGTTGGTGTCATGTCTTATTGTAGTAGCAGTACAAGTATCCTTAGACATGAGATACCGGTTACCTTGTGTAGGAGTTTCTATACTTTGGGTCATACTTATTCATACCCTGGTGATCAGGATGATATGTGTGATTACAGGTATAGTGATGATCACATGTTGGTAAGCCGAGAGTTAAGATGGGATCCATCACTCCTGATATACTGATATAGTGGGAGATGTTCCTTAGGGCCCCTTGTTGAAGTGGCACACCTCTGATCAAAGTATAAGATTGATAGAATGGGTCTCTAGTCAATCTTGATACATAATGGCTGAGTGGTATTCTTCTTGAACAAGTCTAATTCTAGGATAGCTACAACTATTACATGAGCTGACACTTAATCCGAGCTCAATAAACTGAATGATACTTAACCTGAAGGAAGGAGTGTATTGTATTGGTTACTACTGCAGAACCAGATCAAGTCACAAGCATGTGACGTTCCTAGTATCGAGGGATCATATGCTTTTGCTAGAAAGCCCATTTGATCATCTAGAGCTATCGAGTTCCATATTAGTCTGAAACACTGAGCTTAAAGGTTCCCTGATGGGAAGCCAAATTTAGGTTAACCTCTAGTGGCTCAATACTTTGGGATTCTATGAGCTCACAAACTTTGGGTCTTTATCGGACAAAGTAAAGAACCTATTGACTGGGTCTATGCCGAGAATATCAGGTTATTGAATTCGTTGGAATAATTACTATTTGGTTGAACCAATTTAATATTTAAAGGGCATAAAGAGAAAATAGGGAAAAATTGCACGGAGCGGAGCAAAGGAATTTTTCCTGTTGCGATTAGGCCCCAAACGAACACAGGATGTTCGGAGTGGGGCTTACGCGGCTGCCTCGGGAGCTGAAAAGCTCACGGGCCGCTAGCGAGAGGGAGTAAGCCCGCGCGTGCTAGTAGGCTGCAAGCATGCTAGCATGGTGCACAACGCGGCTATGAGCATGGGATTTGTATTAGCTCGTGCGTTCGATGATGACAGTTTTTCAGGATTTTTTCATTATATCACATAAGTTTCGACTGTTCAAATGATCTTCAAATGGGAGCTCTCCTCATAAAAAAATACATATTTCGGGCTCTAAATAAATATTTACGATCATAAAAAAATTATTTAAAAGCCTTAAGTGGAAACTTAATGGTTTAAAATATTTTTAAAAACCTAAATAAATGCTTAAGGGTTCGGAATAATTTTATTAAATCAAGAAATGGAAATGGAAAGAACTAAACAGTAAATAAAAAAATGGTACTTGAATAGTACCACAATATGGTTCAAATGCATTATGGTACTTGAAGTACCACAATATGGGCCAATGCATTATGATGCTTGAATAGTACCACAATATGGTCCAAATGCATAATGGTACTTGAATAGTATCACAATATGGACAAATGCATAATGGTACTTGAATAATACCACAATATAGGCCAAATGCATAATTAAAAGGGTGAATTTCCCCCTATAAATAGAGCATATGTGTAAATATTCATGTTGTACTATATCTCATGTGCTAATCTTTGTGGATGCAAGTATATTAGGTTAAATGTATGCCTAAGATTTTATTTTCCTTCGGGTATCGTAATTATTTTTTAAAGAAAATGTAATTAATAGATTAGACTGGGGGTTGCATCCCCCGAGGTTTTGTAATTTTTAATATTTACTTTTCTACATTTATTTACTGCTTTATGTATAGATTTACAGCTTTCCGCATGCGCTTTAAATCATACATTATAAACATGAAAACGATATAAGTGCGAATATGCATAATTAAGAAACACGGTATTCTATAGATGTAATTTAATGTGATCTAATAAGAAGTAAGCAACTTATCCCGAACCCGAATCTCTGTGTCTTAGTGGGTCGTCCCTCGGACGTTAAGCCTCACAGGACTTTAATTCTTGGAAAAGTTAATCCAGGTGGCCACTCTACACTAATAGACAGCAGATTTGGGTTTTGACAATCTAATTCGATTTTGCTTTCTCCTTTTAAACCTTTCGAGCCCTTGAACCGGGTATTTTATTTTCACAAAAACACCTCGGTGGACCGCGCCTCTCATTTTCAACGAGCTCTCGGCCCATCGCTTCCGTGTCGTCCGCTCACAGTGGCGACTCTGCTGGGGATATTTTCTTAAACTTTTTTTTAAAAAATGGTTTTTTTGGATAAGTGCTTAAAATTGTTGATAACATAATTTCGTATTTTCTTAATTATGACATATTCATAATATCGCATTGCAATAGAGTGGATTATCACGTAAGTGTAAGGTACCCTATTACCGTGAAGCTTACTCTTGTACTAATCTACCTCCTTGAGAAAAGATAGTACTTGAGCGAGTAGAGCACTTATTACCATATCGCATATACCTCTCATCTTAGAACCTATATGGGGAGAGGCTTGGAGTGTATTTTAGTGTAACAAGAACCTTCTACATCGGCAACCCAAAAACAAACCTCATTTAGATAAGCCGTAAGCATTTTCCCTAGGGTGTTACCCAACAAACAATCATGCATTATATTTTTCTTGTAGGTACTCTCCTTAGTATCCTCATGGTACTAAGATGAACCAAACTTTGGATAGAAACTAGCTAAAATCCCTACACGCAGGAGTTGTATGGTTGGAAGTTGAACGTTGCATGCTATGTACTACATGTTTATTGCTTCTGATTCATCATGCATTGTACAAATGTGTCATGCTAACCATGAATCTTAATGCATACACTTGAATGTACACACTCATTAATATAAAACAGACATATCATATTCTAACCATCATGATGCTTATTGGGTGTTACTCACACTTATGATTAGTTGACACTTGAGATTATGTCACCCTAGGATAGCATGAAACCAATTAGATTCATGAAACATCATTTACCCTTTTTCATTGAGGTGTCTACTTGACATCCGACTCTTAGCCTATACAGGGTGAATATTCCTTCATGCCCAAACTTTTATGCGTGATGTTCACTTGACATCCGACAATTAGCCCACACGGGGCAATAATATATCCCACACATTACTAATGAGATATTCACTCGACATCCAACTCATAGCCCACACGGGGCAATCACACATGCCACATAGCCCGAACATGGCCAATACCTACCCAAACCAATTTTTCCCACATAGCGTGATGTCCTTGCTGACATTTAAACCTAAGCCCACACGGGGGCAAATTTATTTCAAAAGTCCTACCTTACCAATCCTCAAGGGTATATGCTTAATACTCGAACTATTCGCCACACGGGGTAATGATTCATTCATCACCGCATACCCTAAAAAAGTGATGACCACACCGACATCCGAAACTCTACCTTAATTGGGCAAAATAAAAAAATAATTCATTTAATAGCTACATACTGTAGTTATTTTCATTTTATTTCAATTTCATCAGGGTATGTCGCACTACTTACCTGAAATAATTTGACCTCCTAATTCCATGAGATCTAGTCATAGTACGAAATCTCAAACTATTGACCTATTACCACATGGATAACTTGGTCACCTCATTTACACCACTCATGCTACAATGTCACATGGACATCGTACAGATCTCAAATTCACTTCCAGGGGTTGGATTTTCATTTTCACATATTGCATTTTATCTAACGACTAACCTGTTTATTTCAAATGGATTATCTTGCATCATGGCATGTTAACCCCTTGTGAATGCAACCATAACATTAAAATCTCAAGCATTTTTCACATCATGAACCGCATCACGAATCTTACACGCATGGTCCAATCCTCTACTTGTGTATAAAGGGGGGACTTGGAAAAGGCCTGCTCACCGCTTAGTCCGCATTTCTCCGATCGTGGCCAGTCTAGAAGGGGTTCTGTACACTGACTCAAGTGAAGACTCAGGTTTCAATTCAGATTCAGTTCAACGTGCAACTTTCAATCTTGATATCATGACCAATCCACAAGATGAAATTCAAGAGGAGGATCACCCTTTCCTTACGGGACAGAACTCTGAATAGACACATCAATCATCGGTAAGCATCGAGATTGCAGCTATCTTGAATACCCTTGAATATAGTGAGCAACTAGCATCAATTATTTATCAACACATCAGGATAAGTCAGCCCCAAAGAAAGGGTTCATGATGTGGTGTCCAATCCGGATGTCACCCTTAATATCGGCATTCCGACTATTCAGCCTGGAGCAAGGGGACCTTCTCCTTCTTATTTGATATCTTTTCCAACTATCAAAAAGTGTTTGACAAGGCGGAGAGGATGGAGTATTTCGAATCCATGGACAAACTTTCCAAAGGGCACTAATATGAGAAGATGATTGCGAGATGACAATGATGTAATAAATTAGCTTGTAGCAACTTTGCTTGTGAGGCTTTTGAACTTTTTAAATAAATTGAACTTTGTTTACTCCCTTGATATCCTATCGATTGACATCACGAATTCTCATAAACATATGCATAATGTTTTTAGCATGTATGATACATCATGTCATAAAATTAATTTGGGTAAAAATGGATCCCTTACAATTGTAAAAAGTTCAAATGATTTGATTCTTGAGGGAAAGTGAGAGACAAACACAAGTACTTAGACAAAGCGTGACAGCATTCGCCACATCCTATAAGACCAACGAAAAGCTCTCTGAGCATGAAACATCCATTGACTATTAAGTCAATCAAGTAAAAGTCAAAATGATCAAAACCGGAATTAATCGAAAAGTCAACAAAGAAAACTGAAGTTAAGTACCCCCAAAAGGGTTAAACAATAGATACAATGCCAAAGACACAAAGGAGTCAAATCGTTGAGCATGAAAACAACTCCATCACATGGCTCACCAACACTTATGGGCCGATCATTACATTGTTGAAGGAACATCATTGAACATAAACGGTTCACCCTTGATGGAATCAAGATACACTTGATACACTCAATGCGTCTGAAGCCTTTGATCCCCGATATATCACTTATTATTGGAGAATAATTGAATTCATAAGGAAACATTGATGTCTAATACTCATCACCTCATACATCTCAAGTTAGCAAAGAAGTATGAGCACCAACTAATCAATCAGAAATGCTGAATGAGATAACAATAGAAGTCGTGGACATGAACGATAACCGATCTATCAGTCAAATCAACCAAGACTAGCTCAATTGTTATCATGCATAGGTGAAAGAAATAAATCGGCAAAAAGCAATACCAACAAAAAAAATAAATTTGTAATTGGCCTGTCAATTAACACTTTGTTAGTTGAGAAAAAATTAAGGCCTCTTTTCAAAACTGAAAAAGAATAGTCCATTGAGTTGAAAACCCGAAAAGGGAAGTTCAGACAAAACTTAGGACATCAAGAGAAAAGCAAACACATGAGTTAGAAAACCTGAAAGGGATAATCGATGACAGGAGTTAAATCATTTGAAACATTTATACCCATGTTAAGTTCATCAATGAATTGTCATTTTTGCTGAATCTTTATGCATATGCTTATCTAAATTGCTTCATTCCAACAGTAGAATATTGCAAGTAAACATCTTAAAAATGAAAAAAATAATAAATGAAAGAGAAAGAAAAGAAAAGATGAGTCTGCTGGATTGAAAACCTAAAAGGGCGGTCTAGGCAAAAATTAAGACAATGTTCGATAGACTGAACACCTGTAAGGGCGGTCTATGCAAAAATTATAACCAAAGAAATATTAAATCCATCAATCTTATCCTTGGAATGACATTATTTGTCTCTTCCAGAACTTAGGACGAATATCTTCTAATCATCACAACACATCAGGCATAAGGCTTCCAAACTATCAAAGTGAGCATCGCCAACACAATGTGGGATCAATGAATCATCTAGATCCTCCTCAAACCAGATCCAAACCTTGAACTCGACTCTGAATCATCAAACCCATGATCGTCACTCTAAAGGAGTCATTCATGGAATCCCTAATAAGATAAGTCCTAGGAGTACCCATGCACCAACACAAGAGAAGACTTTTCAATAAATGAAGCCCACAACACCTGCAGCAGACGAACATACATCATGTGATAAATATTGTCCATGAAAAAAATCATACATACATTACATACGCATCATGTCATTTACAGGTTAAGACGATGCCAAACTAGGCCAACACCGTCCTGGTAAACAAGAAACTCCACCTCCACTTGAGGAACCTACAAACATTAGGAAGGATGATGGCCCACTCAAAGCTTAAAGTCCATTCAAGCAACATTGCAATCACAAAAGCCTCCTCAAACAACAGAGCAGCCTTCGGGACATCCCTGAATTTTCATCAAACTCATTTCTTCATCATGTTTTAACTTTTGTTTGAAGGAGAAAAAATTTTTCCGTCGCATAAACTCAAGCAAATAATTAAAACATGAGGCATAAAATGTACTAACATTACACTTTTTCTGGTTTTTCACAGGAAACAACTCAACATCCTACCAAGGAAACACAACCGAAGAAGGAAACGGTTATCTCGATGATTGAAGAAAGAAACAATCTCATCCACCTACTAAAGAAAGAAATGGTTGGATATCCCTCCACCAAGGGCCGCCTTTGAAATGGATTAATGCACCCTACTTTGGCAGTTCCAACGATCAAAGCCAACGAAGGTCAACTCACAAGGGGGACCGCAACCGAAGAAAGAAATGGTTGCCGACTAATAAAGGGACGTCGTAGAAAGAAACGGTCGACCCTCCCACAAGGGACATCAATCACCAAGGGATTTCAAAGAAAGAAACGGACAATCTCATGAGGATGTAACGCTAGAAAGGAAGGCCCATGTCATCACCGATCGAGGACAAAGAAGTCACTAACTGCACTGGTCAAGTATTTTCTCGATCCCTCCTCTCCATTTCGTTTGGTCATACTAAGCATAATCAGCAATGATCATACGAGGGGTAGTTGTGAGCACGGGATTTGTACCAGCTCGCGCGTTCAATGATGAAGGCTTTTCAGGATATTATCCTTGAATCACACAAGTTTCGAGTGTCCAAATGATCTTCAAATGGGAGCTCTCCTCGTAAAAAATAAATATTTCAGGCCCTAAATAAATATTTAGGACCGTAAAAATTTTTTTTAAAATTCTTAAGTGGAAACTTAAAGGTTTAAAATATTTTTAAAGAACTAAATAAATGTTTAAGGGTTCGGAATAATTTAATTAAATCTTTTTTTAAAAAAAATATTATATATATATATATATATATATATATATATATATATATATTAAATATAAAGAAAAAGAATAAAAGAAATGGAAAATGAAAGAAATAACCATGAAATAAAAAAACGGTAGTTGAATAGTACCACAATATGATCCAAATGCATAATGTATTTGAATAGTACCACAATATGGGTCAAATGCATAATGGTACTTGAATAGTACCACAATATGCTCTAAATGCATAATGGTACTTGAATAGTACCAATATGAGTCAAATGCACAATGCTACTTAAATAGTGCCACAATATGATCCAAATGCATAATTGTACTTGAATAGTACCACAATATAAGCCAAATACATAATTGAAAGGGTGAATTTCTTCCTATAAATAGAGAGACTTTTTAACACAAAAGGAGGCAGAAAATTTAACGAAAAAAATTCTTTTCTCGACGAAAGACGGAAAAATTTTAGAAAAAATATTTTTTCTCTCAACAAAACGAAGAGAATTTTTACTGAAAAAAAATATTTTCTTAAGGAAATAATTTCGAATTTTTTTCATCTTTCTTTAAAAAAATTCTTTGATTATATTCTGGTCTAATACAAGTTTAGGTTCCGAATTTAATTATTTTCAAATTAATTTTCTTTCATCTTTGTTCTTTAAAATCCTTAGATATTCTCGGACCTACAACAAATTTGGAGTCCGAGTCTGGATATTTTTTAGATAAAAATAACATATTTTCACACAATAATCAAACCAAAAAGAATGAGAAACATTCCTGAAAATTAAGCGGATTTGTCGATGTGGATTCGCAATAAAAGGGTAAGCCCTTGAGTTCCTAGGGCTGCTTTTTCTGTGTATTATATTATGATATTTGTTTTCTCCTAAATTCTGAAATGAACTCGATTTTCGTCACCGACCTAGGATTTTTTTTTCTTTTTGTTCTTTAAATTTTATTTTATTAATTCTTTTTATTTAGTTATTTAATTTTTATTTTATTTATTTTATTTTGTAGCCATCTTTTATCTTTTTACCCATTCTTTTAATTTATTTAATTGCGGGACTTTTGTAAATAAATATATGTTAGAATACCCACAAGAAGGGAATTAAAATTATTCCTGGATAAGAGACCTCACCTTTGCAACGCGATCATTTTCATTAAATAAAAATTAGCAACATATCTGTAAATAAAATGAATTGTTTTATTTTAAGATAAGAATTTTCAATCGTTGATATTTTAATTAGGCTACAAGGGGCCTCACCAAAATCAAATCGAGCATATGTATAAATATTCATGTTGTGCTATATCTCTTGTGCTAATTTTTGTGGATGCAAGTAGATTAGGTTAGATGTATGCCTATTCATACCACTTTCTTTTATAACAATTCATAATATAATGATTACTTTTAAAATGAAGATAAATCATACCTCATCACTGATGTTAGCTCCTTCTTTGAATAGTGTTGTGAAGAATGATTTACTTGTTACAGTTGTGATATTGATATCTATTTTAGGGATTGTGTCATTGTGTACCATAGCCTTTTCCTGATGCATAGTGTTGATATAAATGAATTGGTTAAGTTTTGATTTTTTAAAATAATTGTATTAGTAGACTTAGTTGTATATTTTTTCACCTTGGGTTCCTCTTAAATATGCCCTCATTTATGAACTTCAAGAAATTTTCAACTATTTCTTCGTCTTTTATTTCCTCGCCTATAGGAGCATAATCATCGAGATCATAGGTTCCTTCCGAGCTTGGCATTTTCCTTTTCCTTGGTAAGAAGAGTGGTATTTCTTCGGCTGAATCATCTGATGATAAATTAAATATATTTTGTTCTTCTTGTTCTTCTTCTTCTTCAGTTATTTCCTATCATCGTAATAAAACAATCATTTGAAACAATGTATGTTCTTCATACCAGTTTCCTACCAATTACATACTACTTTCATTTTTTTGTTGATCATTGGCAGGTTGATGCAATATTTTTTAATAAAGTTTTGTTTTTCCGACTAGTTACATACTAGATAATTAATACCATAATTAATACCAGTTTCCCTAATATTTTAATGAATGTTTGATTCTTAGCTAATTAATACCATATTTTAACAAACACATTTTGTTTTCCTTCCAGTTTATAACATATTCCTATTTTGGTAGTTTCACATAAGCCTCATGTTGTATACAATAAATTTTATTCTTTCTAGTAGATAATCCATCTATAAATGATCAGTTAATTAATAATTATAGCTTTTTTCAGTTGGTTTTTACCTTCTCTCCCACGTCGTGCATTGTCTCATCTTCTTTGGCCTCATCTTCTTCCTCTTCTTCAATTTCTTCCTCTTCAACCTCATCAGTAATCTTTTCAGTTCATGTTGTTTCATCATTTGTCTCCTTTGTTGCAATTGAGACCATTTTGCTTTATTCTTCATTTTCTTCCTCTCTATCTTTTCTTTTATCTGTTTTATCATCATTTTTTTCAATAGTTTCAGTGGTGTCCTCTCTCTCCTCTATTCCTTCTTTTTCCTATGCTCTTCTTTGTCCATGTTCATAGAAGCTCAAGGCATATCTTTTCCTTTGTAGATTGATATCAATCTTCCTTGGCATTCTCTTTTCCTCTATCTCATATTCGATGTAGGTCGTAATGTACACACCACAATCACTGCAGTTTTAGATAAAAAGATCATGAAAGGGAGTCATGGTTAGCGTAACATAGTGTTTGTTGTGGCAAGCCTTGCACCATCACAATGTCAAAATTGTTAAGTGGGTCCCTCTATGGTAGTTGCGAGTGCTGGGAAACAAATTGCAAAAGACTAAATTTGTGTACATAATATGGAAGGATGAGAGCATATCATTTATCTGCTTTCATGGTTTCATGGAAGTTTGATTTAAAGCCCATTGAATCGTACATGTATAACTTTCTTGTTATCACCTCGAATTTACCAAGAATCTAGTGATCATTTCCTGCCATCATTGGCATGTATACATGATAGACTTCCTCCCAATGAGAGAATACATTATGCTCTGACTCCCAAGAACAGTGATGCTATAGGATCGTTCATGTTTATATTATCTTCCACTTGATTATCTATTAACTCTTTGTTGTCAAGTGTTTGGTCCGTTATTATGAATTTGTACTTTATCCTCTTGTAGTATTTACCTTTTTTCCTCAGGTAATACATTAGAAGATTGATGTGCTATAACATTTTTTAACTATATCATTTGTGTTTTTTCCTATCAAAATATGCAATGTTAGTTTTCAATGACATTTCATGTATTACATATTAGTTTTCCTATTTAGTTTCCTATGTTATATCGTAGGAGATTTATCAGATCTATAACACATTTTTAAATAGATATCCTACTAGTTACCTACCAGTTATATACCAATTTCCTTTTTATTTTTTTTCTTCTTACCAGTTATATACTAGTTTCCTTTCTATTTTTTTCATAGCAAGGTTGGCTAACAGCATCTTCATACAATGAACATAGTTTTTTTAAAAAAAGATGTTTGTAGTTTTTTTCCAACTTACATCGCTTAGAAGGTATGATCCCGAAAATAATAGGTCACCCTAGAATGTCTTGCTCCCAACGTCGATGGCATTGTAAATGAACAGGGGCATGATATTGTTCTCACCTTCCTACAACTTGTTCTCTTTGATTAACCTTGCTATGAAAAAAAGATAATCTCTATCTATGAGGAGGATAACTTACTTAGTTCTAGATTCGATCATGTTTTCTCTCAGGTACAATTCCATCTATTTGATTATTTTGTCTCGATTCAATGGCTCTCTAAGCAGTGCAATGTCATCAAGAACGTACTTATTACCAAGGATCTACTTTGGAGGTTTTGTTATGAAAATTTTCTTCTTAGTTGGGTCTGGCTTTTTTGGGGCTATATATTGTCTTTTTGAGGGCTATTGTGGTTCATCATCTTCACTTCTCTTTATCTTTCCCCTGCCCCTTCCTCGAGTTGGTTGCATTTTCGTTGGAGGAGTTTGCACGTTCCTTCTATCATGTTGCACTCTCTTTTCATCCTCCATTGAGTTTGCAAATCGTACTTTCTTCACTCCGTTTCATGCAACAAAATTAAGATGAACAAATATAAGTATGCAACAATATATGCATACATGCATTTTAGTCCTTTTTAAATATTTTTTGTATACTCACTTGTTTACTTTTCATCGCCATTGTTTTTCTTTCTTCGTAATCGGCCTCTATTTTTATTAAGTATAGCATTATCTGTGGAGTCTAAAGAGAACGGAGAATCATCCTGTTAGAATGGAACAAGGAATATAGATTAGATTGATCAATCTCAATTTTTTGTACCCTAGTTTGCATCTTCCTACTAGTTACATGCCAGTTACCTATCAGTGTCATGTTTATTATTATTCATGACATGTTTTCTTTCTAGTAAATTCAATTTTTCACTCAGTTTGTTTATTCCTACTGGTTACATACTAATTGCCTACTAGTTTCCTATTCTATATTTTTTTTGAAGTTGTACCTTTTTCATGGAGAGGATTTGTATTGCATTAGCCACTTCCAATTCTTTTTCGTTTAACTTGTTGGTTGGTATCGCAGCAAACTTTTCCTTTTCGACCCCTTGGCTGCTCTATTGTGATTCATCTGTGCTTGGGGTCAGTATGTGGAAAGTAGGTTTGTTTTTCTTTGTTGCATACATCGCCCTTTGTTCAAATGTTTCTTTCTTCTGCTCTGCGACATCCTTGACTAATGATATTGAAACTTCCGCAATCTTTTTTATGTAGTCCTAGTTATTCACTCTATACACAAGATGAACAATCGAACTTGGAGCAATAGCCGTATTTGCTACTTCAATGTGAGCGAGTCCTATCCGCACTGCTGCTTCAATCGGAAGTACAGGTTTTTGTGGTATCTTCTGAGCAGTTGTTTCTTCATTTTCAGGGTCAAGGATTTTTTCCAGTATTTCAACATCACCTTTCTCAACTTCCACAATCCCAATTTCTCTGTCCTCTCCTACTTCATTTTCTTTATCCTCTCCTACTTCATTTTCCAATGTAGTGGAGAAGACTTGTTCCTCTTTAGTAACATTTTTAGCCTACGAAATCATATTTGTTTAATATTTTCAACTTTTATACTAGATAGATACCAGATAAGTGTTTATTTATGTATACTCATTAAGTTTCACATTTTTCTTACCATATTAGATATGACCCCTCCTTCATTGGCTGATTGTTGTTTTTCCAGTGTTTGATCATTTACATCTATCTCTAATTTTTCTTGGCTCTCTGTGTCTAATATGATTATAGACGTTTGTTCTCCTTCACTATTACTAGCTTGGGAAAATGGCAATACCTGTTAATACTAGCTTTTGTTTTTTTAGTTAAATCATGAAACATAAATGTAATATTTTTTGTCAACCAAGAGTCTATTATGTATTCTCATTATAGTTTGTAGCTTGATACTATTTTCCTACTAGTTTTTACTACCATATTCCATGTTTTTAGTTGCATGCTTTTAACATACTGGATACCTACCAGATGGATACCAGATAAATGTGTTTATTTATGTAAACTTAGCAAGTTTCTTGGTTTTTCTTACCTTATTAGATATGATCTCTCCTTCGTTGGCTGTTTGTTCTTTTTCTTAGCTCTCACTGTCCAATGCGATTATCTGTACTTGCTCTTCTTCACTGCCAACAGTCTGGGAAAATGACAATACATGTTAATACTTGCTTGTTTTGTTTCTAGTTAAATCATAAAACATACATGTAATAATTTATCCACCAATATTCTATTTATGTATTCTTATGTTAGTTTGTAGTTTCTTACTAGTTTCCTACCAGTTTTACTTACCATATTTCATGTTTTTTAGTTTCATGCTTTTTATATACTAGATTCTTACTAGATGGATACCAGATAAATATGTTATTTATGTAAACTTGGCAAGTTTCATGTTTTTTCTTACCAGAATAGATTTGATCCCTCCTTCGTTTGTTGTTTGTCCTTTTTCTATTATTTGATCATTTCCAGTTGTCGACATTTTTTCTTGGCTCTCGGTGTCCAATTTGATTATTGGCATTTGTTCTTCTTCGTATCAGCAGCCTGGAGAAATGACAACACTTGTTAATACTAGCTTAGTTTTTGTTTCAGTCAAATAATGAAACATTCATGTAATAATTTATCAACCTTTTGATACTTATCATATTTGATACGTTCAATCCTTCATTGGCTGATTGATGCTATCCTAGCATTGGATCCTGGAATTTATCCTGATTCCCACTATCTAGTTCAACTATTGGCATATATTCCTCTTCATTGTACATAGCCTAGAAAAAGCACAATATCTGTTAATAGTTTGTTGGTTTCTAACCAGATTCCATGTTTCATACCATATGGCTACCAGATTCTTTTTCTGATATAATTTTCACACTTTAAGGTTCCATAATAGTTTCATACTAGATAATTTTCTTACCTCTTCTTTAATCGGTTTAGCTCCGTGACTTTTTACTCCTTCTTCTTCTTCTTTTATCACCTCAGTGGGTATCTCTTATGTCTTTTCATTCTCTGTCCCCTGCATTTTTTTTGTTGAGTTATGATTCATTATAAAAAACATATATTAACTTCTTAACTAGTTTATATAAATAGTTTTTGTTTCTTATTTTCTTTGTACCTGATTTTCTTCTTTGCTTCCTTTGAGTTCTTCAGTTTTATCATTCTCGTCTTGATCTTCGTTTGTCCCTATTTGATATGTCCTTTTCAATGTTTCTTCTTGAATTTTAATTATGTTTTTTGGATTGTTAGATCTTGTTATTATTCATTATAGGGGCATTCTTTTTTATACAGTGGATACTTATATTTCAATCTAGCAAGCTCTTGTTAGTATCTGGGACCCTTTCCTCACTTGTATCCTTATTGATGTCTCCCCCCTGTTGGACAGTTTGTAATGTTTTTAGATTTAATGTTGTATATAAACAATTTTACCATCAATCTAAGCATTCCATTTTATCTTCTTTTTTTAACTTACATCTATATCCATGGGGTGAATAACATCCTTTGTCTTGTCTCCTTCAGCCTTGTCATTTGTGGTGTTTGATTCACTTGAACCGCCATCAAATTCATCCTCGTCATCACTTAGCTCATTCTCGGAGCCTGATTCACTCTCCGAAGACATCTCATACCTTCTCTTCTTTTTGTTGAGGACGTTGTCTTGGAGGATTTTGCTTATTTCAGCAATTTCGAGCATTAGATTGCTTTGCTTCTTCTCAATTTGATCAATCTTCTCCCCCATCTCCTTCACTATGTTCACCAACTTTTTAACCATTTCTATTGCGTCAATATCTTCTTCTACTTTAGGGCACATTTCTCCCTAGTTCAATGGTTCGGGGAATGGAGAGAATTATCCCAATTTCACATTCTTTAACTCCTCCTCTATTGGCATGACTTTTCTTATATTTATCTACATGTAAATTTTTTTTTCATTTTAAATGCATGAGGACAAACAATGAATCATAGTATTCATCAAATAAAACATCTTGTAAATAGAATCTAGTTCATACTAGATACCTACTAGTTTCATAAAAGATTTTAACATTTTTTTTATTTTTTCCTTTTTAATGCATGATAATTATAAGTTTCATACAAGATATTACTACATTTTTTTAGAATGGAGTACTTACGAAATGTTGGCTGACTTTGAACAACCTCTTCTTCAGGCCCGCAGTCTTCATGTTTGTGTGTTTTGGCCTCCACATGAGGAACCTCTCTTTGAAATCATCTCCTTTCTTCAGATTTATTTTCTCAATGACCACACCTTCACAAAACCAGGCCTGGAAAATCATTGGGAAGCTAGCTATCACGTATGACTATTTCGTGCCTATTTTCCTCATTGGTAATTTCAATCCATTTATGGTTGTTTGGTAAGATAGGCTCCCCCAAGCTGCTTTTATGTAGTTGCTTGAGTTTACAAAATCAAAGTATTTCAGCGAAATTTTACTGCTTGGTTTGTTCCCCATCAGGTAGCAGTTTATGAAGTAGACCATCGCGAGGATGAAGTAGTTATCTTCATTTTTTACCTAGTTTTCAAGCTCGTATCTATCATGTTTGGTTTCCTCGAAACAGTCTCCATCATTATTTTTGTGATGGTTCCTCCATGTTTGGGAAAATACTTGTTGTAGAAGTCAGCCGCTTCATGTGTATCTATCATCTTGTAGTTGTCCTTTGCCATGGTTGGTATGCTTGTGATTAGTATAAAATGTTCTATACCAAAGTATACAGGCTGACCGCTAAGCTCTATGTACATGCAATTGTCATTTTTCTGATCTATCTCACGCATCAGTAAATTGTGGAGCAGGTTCTTATGGGCCTTCATCGTGTTGTGTTTGATGAATTTCCCAAGAATTCCACATTTTATCAATGACACTAATCAGGGCATTATCTATGATGTACTCAATGATGCATTGGTTTGAAACGACTTTAGCTCCGGTGGTGTATTTCACCCCCCTTGGTTGGACAAGATTGTATGGCTACACATGTGTAGAGTGATTTTTCATTTTTTGACATCATACTTATGAACAAGATATAAAGTTCCTACCAGATACATACTATGTTTCTATTTCCTAACAATCTTCATCTTCATACCGGTTACATACCACTTTCTGAATTCAGTTTGCAATTTCATATCAGTTTCCTATGACTTAGCACGTCTTTCCCACCAGTTAAATATTAGTTTCCCTACAGCCAACTTTAATAACTTAACCATATTTTTTCTAGTTTGTTTATCAGTTTCCTTATGTAGTTTCATCCGAACCATAATTTATACACTTTTTTTTCTAAGTTTTCAATTCATACCAGTTACATACCACTTTATGAATTCAGTTTGCAACTTCATACCAGTTAGAAAACCAGGTACATACCACTTTCCTGAATTTGGTTTGCAACTTCATGCTAGTTATATACAAGTTTCCTATGATTTAGCACATCTTTCTCACCAGTTAAATATCAGTTTCCCTACAATCAGTTTCATTAACTTAATCATATTTTTTAGTTTGTTTACTAGTTTCTTATGTAGTTTCATCCAAATCATATTGTTATACACATTTTTTCTGAGTTTTCAACTTCATACCAATTGCATACCAGTTTTTGAATTTGATTTGCAACTTCATACTAGTTAGATACCAGTTACATACCTCTTTCTGGATTCATTTTCCAACTTCATACCAATTATATACCAGTTTCCAACATTTTGGCAGATCTTTCCTACTAGTTAAATATCAATTTCCTACAATTAATTTTTAATGACTAAATCATATTTCTACTAGTTTGTTTTACCTTTTTCTTTATGTACTTTTTTCCAAACAATATTTTATACATTTTTTTTTCTGAATTTTCAACTTCATACCAGTTAAATACCACTCTCTGAATTCGGTTTTGGCTCTTCATACCATTATATACTAGTTTTAAAACAGATTTATCCTACTAGTTTCCTTTTCAATCATTTTATCAAACGATGACCTCACATGTATGGATTCGTATTTTTACATCTTGTAGATTTTGACTTTCTTCATTTGTTTGGGGTTGAGCTTTCTCTTCATTGATTTTCTTCGATTATGATTTATCTTGTTTGGCTTTTTCTACTTTCATACGTGCCATTGATCTTGTATTTCATGAAAAAATTGAACGCTAATAGAGATTATTCGATTATTGAACTAGATCTAGTTTTTGGAAAATGAAAATACTTACGGTAATCACTGAGATGTGCAAAAGTTGAAGATGAAAGAGTTGGAGAATGGAAATTGCTCGAAGTTATGGTTCGGCGAGTTGAATGGCCGTAGAAAATTTGTTCGAATAGTTGGATTTTGTAGGCAGGAGAAGTTGAGGATGAGAGTTTGATCATGAGAATGAGAGTGTGAGTGAGAACAAGTGAGAAACGGTTATGCTGTATATGGAGCGTATAGGAGGTGAAAAGGTTTTGGTGGAACATAAGAATTGAAAGAACGATTCTTAATTGGATCAAAATAATTAAAACCCAAAACTTGGACTAAAATTATTCCTAAATTTCAGCATATTTATAATATTTTCCTTAAAAATCCATTTTTAAATGGGTTTTTTTATATAAATATCCCTTATGAAGTATGAGTTTCATGGTTGCACCCAACCATTTAATAAAATACCCCAATTAGATAAACTATTTAACAAAATGCCCCTTTTACTAATTAGGATAACTACTCTAATAAGAAACAGAATCTAAGATAATTGATCAAACAAGATTTACGGAATATTCATAGGAAATGTACATATCAATTTCTCTCCATCTTCAATCACGTTAAAACCACAAAAATCGGAATAGAGGTTCTGCTCCAACGCTAGTGAATCCAATCACGTTTCTTTAGATTTTTCAAACCATAAAATCGGAAGAGAGGTCCAACACTGCATGCAGTGGAAAAAGCTTTCATTCAACCTGGTAGCTCTTGTCATTCGCGATTCAACATCCAATAGTTGATTCCGGCAGCAAAATTCGGAATAGGGGACTGCCGATAAACTGAAAAATGACAACTGGATATATAGGGGAAATCGATCAGAGGCTTCGATACAAGTAAGTTTACTAATTTGGGATAAATTCAAAATTGTATGGTGTATATGGGTTTGAAAGTAATTCATTAGATTTCCTTTCTAAGGTTATTCATTCTAGAGTTTCTGTAGAAAAGGATATTCTGATTCCCATTGATTGTTATAAAAAAGGATATTCTACTCCTGAAATTGATTATAACTACAGTCTTGTTAGAAGTGTATGGGGTATATGGTTTATGTTTGATTGAGGGGTTTAATTAGAATTCGAATCTAGTTTTACTAAAAAAATAATAGCAAAATCTGTATGGGTTTGTATGGCTGTATATATGGGTTTATATGAACTATTAAAATGAAACAATCTGAAATCAAGGTTTTGTATGTGGTGTGGTATATTCATGAAGTTAAGTTTTATGGTGGTATAGTTTTGTATAAGTTGAATCTGTATAGGTTATTGAATTCGGTGGAGATGTAAGTTTTAAATGTATTGTGTATATGTTTGGGTTTTGTTGTGCGTTTGCTATATGTGTATTCGTATAGACTTGTATGTTGTTTGTAAGGTATATTGTCGATTTTTATACTTGTAAGGTGTCTCATGGTTCTGTATAAATTATTTGTGTATAGGTTTAAATCGATGTGCATGTTATCAAGCGAGTTAAGAAAATTTTTGCATAGTTAGAAACTGTCGTATAGGTTGCTGTATAGTTACAATATGATATATATGGTTTATTTCACAATTGTATGGTTTAAATGTATGGTTTATAATATTATCGTAACCCATATATAAGGTAGTAAT
>CATIWQ010112661.1:0-17944 GCA_949673415.1 Euphorbia schlechtendalii | reverse complement strand
AAAGTAGTCTTAAAAATTAAATTAATAACGGTTTAAGTTTTAAGTCTTTCAAATTAAATTAGAGTTTTAAGTATTTGTTATTTTACTGCTAGTTAGTAATTATTTAACATTATAGCTTTTTTCTAAATTTTGCTATATTTTCTTTTCGTTAAGTCTTGTATAAGCAATTTGGCTATTTTTTTTCAAATTATTAATTACAGTGTTAATGAAAAAATTGGTACATATTGGAATATAAAAAATTGATACAATTTTATTTCAAAAAGCAAAAGAATATTAATTTAGTTAGTTCAATATATATTTTAGAGATTATAATACCGCACTTTAATAAAAGTATTTTAAATCAAATTTGTACTCTTCTTTAAAATTTCATTAGTCAATAAAATTGATAATAAGATTTTGCATAAAATTTATTTCAAAAGGTTGAATGAATTTTTTTTAAAAAAATTTTCGGGTTACCAAAATTTTCATATAATAATATGGTAACCCTTAAATATGTATACAAGGTTCTTAAGTGTTTTTTTAAAAAAAGTCGATGATGAAAGTTTTTTTTGAAAAACAATTTCATTAAATAAAGGCCTACATCTAATATTTTGCTCAGGGCCTCAAAAATTTCCGACACGGCCCTGAAGGCGGGGCTTCCCGAGGATTTTTATAATAATGCAGGCTCGTTTAGTTGGCGGAATGACTATTCTGTGGAATAAGAGAAAAACGAATGAAAAAAGATAGAGTATTTGCATAGAACTCGTCCTCAGGATGAAATAGCTATTCTTAGCAATCATAAAACTCATGGAATAGCTATTCCATGAGATAGTGGAGGGGTTTTGGTAATAGTTCACTAAACTACTTGTTATCCCGAAACCGGATTAGTGGACATCCATTACGGTATTTGAAAACTTGTGATATTTAGCAAATCCAGTTATATGTTTATTCTAACCGAGTAAATATTCGAATTGGGTGTTGTAATTAAGTTCTAAGATTGGGATGAAGAGAGCTGATAGAAAAAAATGGACATTTAAGTAGATAAAGAATTCTTCCAGCTCCCTCCATTTACCTTTGGTTCTTTTGTTTTATTTCATACATATTTAACAAATTTAATTTAATGATTTATGCGGAATTTGATATATGATTATTGAATTCACATTTGTGTTTCACCAATTATTATTATACTATAGATTGGAGATTTTATGAGATTACAAGAAAAAACAAAATAATTTTAGGTCATGATGTTATTTTACAATTTTTCATAAAACGTCAATATAAATTTTGATTTTTCAAAAATACGTGAAACATAATAATAACCACTAATTTCTGGCTTATAGCAATTATACTTGGTATAATAATCTTTATACCTGGTATAATAGTCAATATACCAAGTTCAATGACTATTTTTTTGTTTTGAACGTGAAATTTAAAACAATACCTTAATATTTTCTTTTATCTCCAATGATTTAGGTATTTCTATGACATAATGTGTCATAATGACTATTAAACTAGGTATAATAGTCATTGATTATTATTTTATTCATATGTAAAATATGAAATTGGATTTTAATACAATCATTCTCTCCAATTATTTTTAATATTATTTTGCATTATATCAGGTATAATAACATAATCTGAAAACTCGATTTGAATGTGAAATATAAAACTTATATTAAACCTACTTTATCTCCAATTATTTGAATATAGTCTAATATTATTCGTTATAGTATAATCACTATTACACCATGTATAATAATCATTATTCCTGGTACAACGACCATATACAATTCAAAGATGATATCAGAAACTTGATCTCCATACTTTCTTAATCTCCAATTATGTGAATGTTTTTTTATATTACTCGTTATACCAGATATAATGACATGATGTGAAACTAGATTCGAATGGAAGTCGGAAATGACCTAAAAACTAATAAAATGCCAATTTAAAACTTATATCTTCAATGAAAGCTAAGTAATAATTCAAAACACAAATCTTGTATGATGTTTTTTCTCTCTGTTTGGGTGTCGATCTAGTTGTATTGCTTCATGATATATCGAGAAAGAGTAGATTAAGGACTTCTTCATATCACAATTGAGAATGCTACATCTCTTGAAACCCCAAAATGATCTCTTCTCCTCCATTTTCCCATTCATTATACGATCAACCATCACTGAAATTGAAAAAAAGAGATTCGAAAGAAAAGAAGAAAATATAGAAAAGAAGAATCGATGGATCAAACAACTGCAACAAGAAGGAAAATTATGATGTATACTTTTATACTTTTTTGTTTATGGTATAAAATTCATTATACCTTGCATAATGACTATTATACTATTCACATGTGATATCTGAAACTATATCTTATTTTCTTTATCTCTAATTATCTGATATAATTCGTTATACCAAGTATAATAATCATTATACTTGGTATAATATTCATTATACTGATGACTATGAAACTGGATTCAAATGTGAAATCTTTGGATCTTCTTTATCTCCAATGATTTGAACATTCTCTGGCAAGTGTCGAAATTGCCAAATTTAAATAACCTGCTTAAAATTGCGATAGTGGAAGCAGGGTTGATCCCACAAGAAGTGATAAAATCTTGCAAAATAATATAGTTGAATAAAAGTTGAAAACTTAAATAAAGGGGGGGGGGTTTGACAATTTGTGTTTCGATTGAAAATAATTAAAACTAAAATTTAAAATGATAATAAAAATAATTATGAAAAACATCCAATCAAAGGTATTAATTCACATTCATATTCTTTCACTTGATCATTGGTTCAAAAATAATCTAAATCAAAATTCACTAAACCGGTTATAGTTACCGAAAGACACTCCTAGCAACCAATTCTCCCTTAATTTTAAATCAATCACGAGACGCTCTATAATTGACCCTAACTAAACCATAGTACTTCGGAAACGTTCCTCGATTTTAACTTGGTAATTGCATTAAAAACTAGGAGAACCCGATTCAAACCAATTTGTCAAGACGCTTGACTCGTTTAAGTGAGATTGTTTATTCCTTAAGATTGAAAAATCTTAATTTGACACTATACAAATTGATAGGACAATTACGGATCAAATCGATTTGTATATCAACAATGAGTTCTTTCGATTGAAACAACATCGACTTTTTGTAACAATTAAAAGAGTCAAAATAAACTTTATAAAATCGAAATAAACAAATAGCGAAATCGATTAGAAGAAAGTAAGAACAATTAAACCTCACAAGTGAAAAGAAACAAAAGTAGAATTAACCTTTGACTGGAAAAAGAGATTTAGCAAGACATGAATTTGGAGCAAAATAAAATGATGTATTCAGTAAGCAATAATCTATGTGTGTCCTTAATTAAAAACAAGTACTCTATTTAAATACAAAATAATTCAAGGCTAGAAAAGTAATGGAAAAATTCCATCACGTTCTCCACTAATTGCCATGTAACTTGGTTGAGGACATGAGTTTAAACTGTTTCTGCATCATGGGATCCATCAAAGTGGAATTAATCATCTGAAAAAAGAGATCAGCCACGTTCTTTGCCAAATCAGCAACATTAAAACCAGATTACAGCTCAGATTTGTTGATATTGTGCTCACAAAACATTTCCCAGCAATTAGGACCAAATCCATGTTCAAGTCATTCAGTTCCACTCCACCTCTACTGCTTCATTTTTTACTTTTTCTCCAGCTCACACTCCAAGTTTAATCAACCCTTGACTTATTCTAATAAAACCAAAACATAACTACAACTTAACCAAATTTCAAACAATAATCCACAAACAAAGCATAGATAAGATAAATAAAATGCATTATAACAATTCCCCCACACTTATCCTTTGATTGTCTTCAAGCAAAACAACCTAGGTACATAAAGAGAATCAAAACATAGCTCAATTATTAAGTCACATAGATGTTCAAACTCTAATCACAAAGAAGCATATTGAACATTATTAAGCCAAAATTGCATAAGAAATATCAATGTAGTCCACATGATTATGACCGAGCTCTTCAAACTCTACTAAAGTAAATTATAACCATTTTGTTTAAAACCATTCAGTAACACCGCATAAAAGGGAGTTCATCGATAGAGAAAAACGACACTCAACTGACTTTTTCGTTTGTAATCAAAATATCAAAATCCACAGATTTTTTATATTTTTGCCTTTTCTTTACACCCCCTCGATTATTTCGAGCATATTTTCGCTTTTTGGCTTTTATGCTCTCCCACTCATTAGCGATTTCGCTAACGCTGGTATATCTCAGTCATGTGACTCTACCCTTAGTCTAGCGACTCCTTATTTAAGGGGAAATGCATTTTGAGGCGCAACTTCCAACTAGAAAAAGGGAGTCAAAAGGCTTAAAACATTTTAAATTTTTTTTATTAATAGCACTTCAATTTTCACAATAATTTGTCAGTTGAATATCTCTTAGCTCAATATGAAAACCCCAAATTTGCAAGAACCACATGAATGATTAAAACAACCTAGCCATATTTTACAAAAATAGAATTATCAAAGCAAAGTCATCAATCACAGTTTGAATTTAATTTCAATTAGAATTCAGCCAAAGAGTATTCAAACTTCTAGTTTTCAAGAAAGAAACATCAGCCCAACTTAAAGCGAAGCTATAAAAAACAAAAAATTGTCAAATTGGATAAAACAAACCCAACAAAATAGTAAAAACAAACAGTGAAAATAGTGAAAAAAAACAGACAGTAGAAATAGTCCTAACATTCTCATTCTCCCCCCACACTTATACCACATTGCCCTCAATTGTGGGCACAATTAAACACATAAGACAGTAAAAATAAAATTCGAAAAGAGTGAGTACTGCCCTGTAAGTTCTGGTGGGGGTTGATGCGGCTAAGGTTGACCGGACGACATAATCCTTCCAGTTACCCTCTCCGTTTCTGCTGGTTAAGAAGCCCTAAAAACCTTTGCTTTTTTTCGTTATGGTGGTTCTGACGGTGGTGAGCTCCGACGAAAGACGCCTCCCCTTGTTTGAACCATTGGGAATGATAGAAAATTTGATGTAAAAGGAGACGTGGGTCTGAAATGGGGTTGAGGTTGCGAAATTGAAGAGGGAAAAAATGGAATAGGGTGCTTGTGAGAATGATTTCAAAGAAAAGAGGAAGAAAGTAGAGTAATCGATCGGATTTGAGAGAGGAATGGGGAAGAGTTGTTAGGTATGTTTTTGGAGAATTTGGGGATTTGATTATTAATGGTAAAGAAGTTGGATTTGTGCTCGTGATTTGTTTTGTAGGGTTCAATGTGAGTGATTAAGTTAATCTGGGTAAATATGGCCCAACTTCAAATATTCCAAGTGGAGCCCAATATCCCATTATGCTTGCTGCTCAAACTTTTTGAACTCTTCCCATGATAGGCCTGCAAAACAATACATCCATTAGTGAATTTGGTGAAGACAATTGCACAATAAAATAAAATGAAATTGAAACATGAGATTTAATGGATTAATTAACAAGTGAAGAAGTGTGGTTGTCTTACACAAAGACTACTTTTCCAATATTTGTCAATATTCCCAAATAATCTATTTTATTGAATTTAAATAACCAAACTTAACTAAAGATAAAATTAAAGTAAAACAATTAAACTTAATGAAAGAAAACTTAAAATCTAAAAAAAAATGTAAAAGAGAACAAGAAGAAAGAAAAAAAATAGCAGTAGTTCTGGTTTATAGTCTCAGCTAGACTGTTGCAATGAATCTTTCATCAATTTAGGTTGTCTTGTGCAACCTCATCGATTTTATCTCTAAATCCATGCTACCCTTAAACTTGAATATTCCTCTTGGATCAAAACATTGAAAAGCTGTTGCCCACGATGTATCTCTCATCTTTTGTTCCTGTACAACACGTGGAAGTTCATTACAAGAGTCAAGTAAATCAAATTTAGACATTTCCTTCCAAGATGAGCTGCTGCCCTTTAATTCTCTATCCTCCTCAAGTAAGTTTTCTTTCAAAAGAGTTTGGTCTTTTGAAATTATCATGTCATATTCATCATTCAAAACATCAAAATGATTAACTTCAAAGACTTCTTACGTTTTAGGTTCAAATACACTTACTTGGCACACATTAGATACACTAGGAGGATGTTTCATGGATTCACACATCTTTACCTCCACTTTGCTGAAAGTTTTAAGGACCTCCTTTTCATCTTGATTTTTCTTTGGGTTAACAAACCTTTGAGGAAAAGGTGGTCTGATCATTATAGGCTGAGGATCACTTGCTTTCTTTTTCTTAATGAAATCTCTCTTTAATTCTGAATTTTCAATTGCAGATTCCAACTTGTCACTCATGTTATGCCCACAGTGCGGGTCACAATATACATCCTGCAAAATTTCTCCACTTCTCAAAGTTATAGAATTCATGGTTTCTCTCGGGTTTACCTCAGCTTGATATGACAGATGTCCTTGAGACTCCAACTTGTTCAATGAAATTGCAATTTGAGAAAATTAAGTCTCCAAATTTTGAAATCTCGCATCTGTAACCTGTTGAAATTTCTGACTGTTAGCAATTAGACTTTTCATAGCTTCCTCAAGAGAGTTACCCGAATTATCTACATTTGAATTCACTGGCAGATGTTGGTTAATAGATGGTCTAGGTGCATAGCTGAAGTTTGGATCTTGCCAATTGGGATTAAATGTATTTGAGTAAGAATCATACAACCTTTGGTGTTGAGTTGAATATCCCACTACATTCGCATATTCTTCCTCTTGAAGTGTTGGGCACATATTGGTTGGATGGCTTGGTTGAGCACAAAGTCTACACACTTTAGTTTGTCTTGATTGGCCTGATACTAGACTCTGAACCATAAAAGTTAGATTAAAAATTTGAGATTGCAGAGAATTAGTGTGTACCTCATTGATGACTCTTCTTAATTTCAATGTTCCTCCAAATTGTTGTGCGTTTGCTGCCATAATCGAAATCAATTCTCGAGCAGCTCTTGGTGTCTTCTTGATAATAGCGCCACCACTTGCAGCATCCATCAATCTATCTTCGATAGGTAAAAGACCTTGGTAAAAATACTGAATCAGATTCTGTTATGTGATTTCATGATGTGAGCACGATGCGCACAATTTCTGAAATCTTTCCCAATAATCGTAAAATGATTCAGAATCTGTTTGCTTGATTGCACAAATGTCTCTCCTGATTTGTGAAGCACGAGTGGTTGGAAAGAATCGCTCAATGAATTGTCTAACCATCTCCTCCCATGTTCGAATGCTCCCGGATGGAAGGTAATAGAGCCAATCCTTAGCTGTATCTGTAAGAGAAAAAGGGAAAGCTCTTAATTTAATTTGCTCAATTGTAATAGCTTGAGGTTTCATACCAAGACAAACAACATGAAATTCTTTTAAATGTTTATAAGGATCCTCAATTTCTAGGCCATGGAAAGTAGATAAAAGATGAATCAAGCCTAATTTCAATTCACACGGGACAACAAGATCATCATAGGCGATGCAAAGAGGTGCTTGATCAATAGAAGCAGCCTGGAGATCTTTCAAAGTTCGTTCGTCATCCATGTCTCTTTTCTCAATCTCTTGGCAGCCTTCTCAATGTTAAACTATAATTATCTGCTTAAAAGATCGAGTTATTCAACAAAAACAAAATTACAAAATTGAAATAAACACTCCCCGGCAACGACGCCAAAAATTGGCGAGTGTCGAATTGGCCAAATTTAAATAACCTGCTTAAAATTGCGATAGTGGAAACAGGGTCGATCTCACAGGGAGTGATAAGATCTTGCAAAATCATATAGTTGAATAAAAGCTGAAAAATTAAATAAAGGGGGGTTTGACGATTTGTGTTTTGATTGAAAGTAATTAAAACTAAAATTTAAAATGATAATAAAAATAATTATGAAAAACATCCAATCAAAGGTATTCATTCACATTCATATTCTTTCACTTGATCATTGGTTAAAAAATAATCTAAATCAAAATTCACTAAACCGGTTATAGTTACCGAAAGATGCTCCTAGCAACCAATTCTCCCTTAATTTTAAATCAATCACGAGACGCTCTATGATTGACCCTAACTAAACTATAGTATTTTGGAAACGTTCCTCGGTTTTAACTTGATAATTGCATTAAAAACTATGAGAACCCGATTCAAACCAATTTGTCAAGATGCTTGACTCGTTTAAGTGAGATTGTTTATTCCTTAAGATTGAAAAATCTTAATTTGACACTATACAAATTGATCAGACAATTACGGATCAAATCGATTTGTATGTCAACAATGAGTTCTTTCGATTGAAACAACGTCGACTTTTTGTAACAATTAAAAGAGTCAAAATAAACTTTATAAAATCGAAATAAACAAATAGCGAAATCGATTAGAAGAAAGTAAGAACAATTATACCTCACAAGTGAAAAGAAACAAAAGTAGAATTAACCTTTGACTGGAAAAAGAGATTTAGCAAGACATGAATTTGGAGCAAAATAAAATGATATATTCAATAAGCAATAATCTCTGTGTGTCCTTAATTAAAAACTAGTACTCTATTTAAATAAAAAATAATTCAAGGCTAGAAAAGTAATGGAAAAATTCCATCACGTTCTCCACTAATTGCCATGTAACTTGGTTGAGGCCATGAGTTTAAACTGTTTGTGCATCATGGGATCCATCAAAGTGGAATTAATCAGCTGAAGAAAGAGATCAGCCACGTTCTTTGCCAAATCAACAACATTAAAACCGGATTACAGCTCAGATATGTTGATACTGTGCCCACAGAACATTTCTCAGCAATTAGGACCAAATCCACATTCAATTCATTCAGTTCCACTCCACCTCTACTGCTTCATTTTTTACTTTTTCTCCAGCTCACACTCCAAGTTTAATCAACCCTTGACTTTTTCTAATAAAACCAAAACAAAACCACAACTTAACATTTCCGGTCCCAATTCACCTTTTATGGGTTTGATTTAACCTTCATTATATTAACTTCTTTTATAAAATAGAGGATCCTTTAGGTTATAAATAAAGAAAAACCCATTATATTAAAGAAAAACTCATTATATAGTAAAGAAAAACCCATTATATTTATTAGAGATAGAAGATGGATAGGAGTTAAAAACAACAATATATATATATATATATATACACACACACACGGACATTTTAAGTCCCAATTCACCTTTTATGGGTTTGATTTAACCTTCATTATATTAACTTCTTCTATAAATAGAGGATCCTTTCGGGTGTACATGTAACTCAAAAAAGAGTAAAGAAAAGCCCATTATATTTATTAGAGATAGAAGATGGATAGGAGTTAAAAACAACAAAAAAATTATATAATAATTGATGGATCAGTGGACATTATCGATCCCAATTCACCTTTTATGGGTTTGATTTAACCTTCATTATATTAACTTCTTCTATAAAATAGAGCATCCTTTCGGGTGTAAATGAAACTCAAAATATAGTAAAGAAAAACCCATTATATATATTAGAGATAGAAGATGGATTGGAGTTAAAAACAAATAATTGTCAAGAATGGGATTCGAACCCATGCCCTTTCGGACCAGTACCTGAAACTGGCGCCTTAGACCAACTCGGCCATCTTGACTTGTTTGTCTGTAATTTAAGCGTTATAACTTAAAACCTTTTTCTACATAAACACATAAAAAGCAACTTTTAAGTTGCAACATGTTTCTCTTTTATTTTAAAGTACATTCATCGATGGTTGAAATTTCAAAAAAAGGAAAGAATGAGAATGAAAGTAAAAGGTAAGATAAAACTGAAACCAAGAATGACATATAAATTCTGAAATGAGAAGCCAAAAGACAGTATTGCGTGATTACATTAAAACAGCAACACCAATGTACAGAACAAAAGCTAACACAAGTTGGTATGCATTGTTTTGCAATAACCAGTTCCAGTTGGCATTTTGTCCTAAAACCCTCACTGACTTTATGAATTGACATAACAAGTAAGAAAGCTGTGGTTTTCCATGTTCAACGATATGGCCCCTTTCATTATTCTTCTCAGGTTTTTTGGCATTTTCTTCTTTTCTCTTTTGCATTTGCTCAATAATTTCCACCAATAATTTTTATTTGTTTTAAGGATCAATGTTGCTTTTAGCTGTCAAATGGGATTTCCTCTTGATATATCATTTATAATTTGCATTTTTAGTATATTAGGTTGCTCTAATTTGTTGTTGGGCTAATTCTGCTTTTCAAGTCCTCCATTGCTTATTAATCAATTTGTAAGGCCATAAAACAGCCCAATTTCCTTTCTTCAATATCAGCTGACTCTTTTACTTTACCTGAACTTCACAATTTGAACTTTTTACACATAGTTTTGAACAAAATTTCAATAATAATGTATAATCCTTAATACTTAACAGATATATATATATATATATATATATATATATATATATATAGAGTAATACATAGTAATTAGAACTATAATGAAGGACTAAATTTCATCAAGTGTCACATAGTCATATGTTAAAATTAAGGATAAACATTTCTAACGTGCTAGTGTTTTGCAGTTTATTTATATACTTTATAGCTCCGTCTATGTTTATGTGTGTATGTGTATATATGTTGTTGATTTTGTAAGGTTTTCTTTACAAAATATTCTCTGCACTTATTATAAGAATCAAGCCTATTAAAATCTCAATGTTTTAAGCGATAATATGTTGGGGCGGTGTAATAACATCCATAGATACAAGCAATATTTAAAATTTTGGAACCTAATGAGCAATAGCAAACAAAATCATGAAATTATATGAAGAAAAAAAATGCAGAAGTATATAAATTGCATATATATAAAATAAAGATATAATAATTAATTTGGTTTGTGGAATAGAACAAGTATTCCTCGACGGATCTTAAATGAATACATATTTTATTTCGTGAAGCAAACTTTGTTACCCCATAAATAAGTGATGCAATGATGTGTGGAGAATTGGTGCGATGGAATACTGCTGCGTTTTGTTGAATTTTTAGCTGCGTGTGTTGAGTTTGTCTTTTTAATTGAAACTGTGCATTTTACATACTTAGATACAGATATGTGTATTAGATTGTTAGCAGGATATTGTAACGGCCTAACAGACTCTACAAAAGCTGGAAACAGCTTTTGTGCTTAGTATCTCAATTTACAGGAAAATAATAGAATTTCTCTCCTCTCTTTCTCTCTAGTTCTTCTCTTTAAAATTTCTACGAAATTTATCTGATATCATCTGGTATCAGAGAGCGTTTCTGCACCTGTGGCTCGCCAAAAGGAAGTAGCACCGCCTACTATGGTTGACGGAACTCGAAATCAAGATCTCAGGAAGCTGGAAGAAGGTATGATGCACAAAATGCTGTTAATGATTGATGAGAACAACGCTAGGCAAGATTTGAGAGCCGAGGCTCGCGATAATAGGTTGATGGATGAGATTAAGGAGTTGTTGCGCAGTGAGAAGGCTGCGGGGAAATTAACAGAAGATTTACAACCGCCTGAGAAAAATTTCATGATCTGAGCGCTGGAGGTTCAGGTGAGCAATCTTATCGCCTAGCCACTAGATATACTAAGGTTGATTTTCCAATTTTCGAGGGAGCCGATTTACAAGGTTGGTTGTTTAGATGTGAGCGATTTTTCCATTTAGATGGAACTCCTGTGGAATAAAAAGTTAAACTAGCTTCTTTGCATTTTAGTGGAAAGGCTTTAGAATGGCACCAGTCGTATGTGAGAAGTAGAGGAGTCCATGGAGAACCTCCTTGGAATGACTATGTGCTGGATCTTAAGGCTAGGTTTGGTGAAAGGATTTTCGAAGATTCTATGGCTGAGCTTAAGAGGTTGTATCAAATAGGAGAGCTGATGGATTACATTGATTCTTTTGATGCTTGTGCTTATAAAACAACCTTAACTGAGGGAAACGTTCTCAGCTGCTTTATTACTGGTTTAAAAGATGAAATCAGTTATCCAGTCTTGATGCAGGCCCCAAAAACACTACAGCAAGCTTATGCATTAGCTAGAATGCAGGATGCTTACTTGAATTCTCTCAAAACTAGGAAACCGGTTGGAATAAGAGGTAATTTTGGAGTTCCACTAAGTGTTGGCCATTCGCAAGCCAGAACTGGTTTATTACCAGCTCCTGGAGGGTAGAAGGTGTTAGGATGTAATTTCAAACCTCAGGCAGCAGCTTAGGGTGGAGGGAATGGAGGTATGAGTGGAGGAAGAGCGAGAAGGTTAACGGAGGCTGAGATAGCAGAGAAAAGAGCCAAGAATTTATGTTTTTGGTGTGATGAGAGGTACAGTTTGAATCATGTTTGTAAGAAAAAGTATTTACATTCCATTTTTGTTCAAGAATGCTCAAAAATGGATGGTGAAGAGGAGAATGAGCTGGTGAATGTTTGTGTTGAGGAGGATGGGAAGCCATTAATTTCATTATGTTCCATGGGATCAATGCGAGACCATGGGCAGCAAACAATGAGGCTGGTCGAGAGGCACAAGGGGAGATCTCTTCACATTTTGGTGGACTCTGGCAGCACTTTTAATGTCATTGATATGGCAATTGCTAAAGGTTTAGGTTGCAAGCTGAAACCTATTCCTCCTCTAACTATAACAGTGGAAAATGGCAGCACCATCAAGTGTCATTGGATGTGTCAAGGTTTTGTTTGGGAGATGCAGGGTAAATCATTTGAGGCAGATTTTTTAGTGTTGGCTCTCGGAGGTTGCGAGATGGTGTTAGGAGTTGAAGGGTTAGCTAACTTGGGCAACATCAAATGGAATTTTAAGACTCTCTTGATGCAATTCGAGTTGGATGGGGTAACATGTTCGCTGCAAGGCCTTTCACAAATAAAAGTTCAATTTATTTCTGAACAGAGTATGATCAACCTATTACAGTAAGGTTATTCTGCTTATTTAGCTCAAATACTGGTAGTGCCAGTCACCAAGCCTAACAGTGGTAGAATTCCTCCTGAGTTGTTGGAAGTTTTAGCCAAGTATGATAAGGTTTTTGATAAACCTACAGCCTTACCTCCAGACAGGGTTCACAATCACAGAATTCAGCTGATAGCGGGAGCAACACCAGTGAATATAAGGCCTTACAAACATTCAGTAATATAGAAAGATGTAGTGGAGAAAATGGTACAAGAACTGCTGGATAATGGCACAATTAAGCATAGTGTCAGTCCTTACTCTTCTCCGGTAGTATTGGTCAAGAAGAAAGATAATACGTGGAGGATTTGCATTGATTACAGGGAGTTGAATAGTAAAATAGTTAAAGATAAGTTTTCAATACCAGTTACTGAAGAATTATTTGATGAATTCCATGGAGCTACAATATTTACAAAAATTGACTTGGCCTCAGCTTATTATCAAGTCAGAATGCATGAAGCAGACTACATTCAAGACTCATGAAGGTCACTACGAGTTCTCAGTTATGCCTTTTGGTTTGACTAATGCGCCATCTACTTTCCAAAGCTTAATGAATGAGGTATTTCGGCCATTTTTTAAGGAAATTCTTGCTGGTTTTTTTTATGATATCCTGGTCTATAGTAAGGATATGGCTGCTCATGTTGTTCATTTGGAGATGATTTTTAGTAAATTACAAGAGCATAGTCTGTACTCCAAAAGAAGTAAATGCATTTTTGGTTCAAGTAGTGTTGAGTATCTTAGGCATGTGATTAGTGGAGCAGGGGTAACTATTAACCCGAAAAAAATAGAGGCTGTGCAACATTAGGCAATACCAGTGACTGTGAAACAAGTGAGGGGATTTCTTGGTTTAGCAGGCTATTACAGAAGGTTTATTAAGCATTATGGAGTCATTAGTAAGCCACTAACAGACCTCCTTAAGAAAGATGGTTTCTCTTGGTCTGATAGGGCTACTCATGCTTTTGAAGAGTTGAAATTAGCTCTTATTTCTGCTCCTATGTTGGCTCTACCTTCTGCAGAAAAGCATTTTATCATCGAGACTGATGCTTGCGATATTGGAATTGGTGCTGTCCTCATGCAGGAGGGGCATCCCATCTCATACATAAGTAAAGCTTTAGCTTCAAAGCATTTGGGGTTGTCTGCGTATGAAAAGGAGTTGCTTACTATTGTTCATGCCATTAAAAAGTGGCATCATTACATTTGCTGTCAAAAGTTTTTAATTAAGACTGATCATAAGAGTTTGAAGTTTATGCTAGAGCAGAGAATTTCTACCACGTAGCAGCAAAAATACATGGCCAAGTTATTTGGGTACGACTTTGACATCACTTACAAACAAGGGAAAGAGAATGCTACTGCTGATACCTTATCGTGTTTACCAATTGCTGAATTGGCAGCTTTGGTTGTATCAACATCTGAAGGAAGCCTTTTGCCTGAGATCGAAACAAGTTGGGCTGATGACTTGCAGTTGCAGGCTGTGATTTGAAAACTGCAGCAAGGAAGCAAGGAAGGGTTATACAGTTGGCAAGATGGTGTGTTGCGAAGGAAAGGGAAGCTTGTGGTAGGGAACAATAGGGCATTGAGGAACAAGATAATTGGTTTAATGCATAGCTCTGCTGTGGGAGGGCACTCTGGGGTACAGGCCACTACTAAAAGGTTGCAGTTAACTTTTTACTGGCCAGGGCTGGAAAAAGATGTGAGAGGCTACATCAAAGAATGTTCTATCTATCAAGTGTGCAAATATGAGCCAACCAAGCCCTCGGGGCTTCTACAGCCATTACCAATTCCGTCTAGTTTATGGACCGACATCAGTATGGACTTCATTGAAAGCCTACCCAAATCTAATGGCAAAGATGTAATCTTGGTGGTAGTGGATCGTTTGACCAAGTATGCGCATTTTTTTGAGTTTGAGCCATCCCTTCTCAACCCAAGATGTGGCTGTTGTTTTCCTTAATCATGTGTACAAATTACATGGTTATCCATTAAGCACTGTCAGCGATCGAGATCCTATTTTTCTTAGTGCTTTTTGGTCTGAGCTTTTTAAGCTGTAGGGGGTTGAATTGTTGAAGTCCACAGCCTATCACCCTCAAACGAATGGTCAGACTAAAGTTGTCAATCGCTGTCTTAAGACTTACTTGAGATGTGTTACACATGAAAATCCCAGAAAATGGGAGAGTTGGCTATCTCTAGCAGAATGGTGGTATAATACTAATTACCACACATCTTTGCAGCTTACTCCATTTGAAGCTTTATATGGAGTTCCACCTCCATTGCAAATTCCATATGTGCCTAGTGATTCGAAGTTGGAATCTGTGGATCAGTTGATGCAGGACAAAGAGAGGACTCTACAAGCTTTAAAAAGGGAGTTTGAAAGGGCTCAAGCTCGCATGAAGAACTTGGCAGATAAACACAGGAAGGACAAGGTGTTTTCTATTGGTGACTGGGTCTATATCAAACTTCAGCCTTATCGACAGCAACGTGTTCAAAGCAGGGGTAACCAGAAGTTGTCTCCTCTTTACTATGGTCCTTATCAGATAGAGGATCGCATTGGGAGTGTGGCATACAAGTTGAAATTACCAAGTGGGGCTGAAATCCATCCTGTATTGCATGTATCTCAACTCAAGGCAAGAGTCCCTAATCAAGAAGCAGTAACTACTGACTTACCTGCAGGCCCTACACTACCTCTTATTCCGGAATCAGTGCTGGATAGGAAGATGGTCAAACGTGGGAGGATAGCTGCAACTAAGGTCCTCATCAAATGGTTGGGAAGAGGTATCAATGAAGCAACCTGGGAATTTGCTTTTGACTTGAAGCAGAAGTTCCCTAATTTTGACCTTGAGTCAAGGTCTTAAGAGGGAAGGGATGATGTGTGGAGAATTGGTGCCATGGAATACTGCTACGTTTTGTTGAATTTTTAGCTGCGTTTGTTGAGTTTGTATTTTTAATTGAAACTGTGCGTTTTACATACTTAGATACAAATATGTGTATTAGATTTTTAGCAGGAAATTGTAACGGCCTAACGGCCTAACAGACTCTACAAAAGTTGGAAACAGCTTTTGTGTTCAGTATCTCAATTTACAGGAAAATAACAGAATTTCTCTCCTCTCTTTCTCTCTAGTTCTTCTCTTTAAATTTTCTACGAAATTCCTCTGATATCATGCAACCAAAAAATGGTAAAGTTTAGCTTATTTCTTGTTATTATAAATGAAAGAAAGAAAAGTTGAAGTGTGTTAATGGCCTCACATTAGTAGTTAGTTATGATAAGCTGTACTTGCTTTGTATTATTATCAACATATCATATATAAAAGGGTTCCAAACACCATTAAAGGATTGATTTTATGCATTTTCCAAAGTCTTGACTTTCCATTTCAACTCTCCTTTCCTCTCCTCTCATTTTTCCAATAACTCATTGCATTCCTCACCAATGGCCTAATTAAAACTTTTACCCATTATTTCATTCTAATTCTCTCTTTTTTCTTCTTGTAATGGATTCTTCAAAAAACCAGTTAGGCACAGAAGGATGCAGCAGCAATGAATCTGGTTGGACCATGTACATTGCCTCTCCTATGCATCAAGATTATGATGATGATCAATGCAGTTACGATGTTATCGAAAATTATCACTACCCAGTTACCAAAGACGAGCAAGACAGCGATGATTCCATGGCTTCCGATGCTTCTTCTGGCCCCTATCATCAAGACCATGGTGGGAAACCGGAATCAAAGAAAAGTTTCAACCTTTTTTCTTCGGCCGCAAAATCAAACAAGAAAGAGAAAAAGAATGGCGGAACCAGCAATGACAAGAACAACAGACGAGTTTCCGCCAATAGGAGAAGCACCAAATAGATATGCAATTCTTTTCGGGTAGATGTATCATATATATCAGCAAATCACATTCTTTCAATATTCACGGATTATGTTTTTGTTTACTTCTGAAATTTGGTTTATAGTTGAAAATTCGGATGCATCTTAGTGACAAATAGGTGTCCATGGTCTGGAATCCTGCAGTTTTAAAGGAAATTAGAACCATGTAGATTAATCTGTATCACTGTATGTACATTATTCAATATCAGATGATTGACTTGTCATGTGTTCTTGTTAGAATGACCTGAAAATTTTGCGCTTTGCTGGAAGGAGCAAGATCTTATCATTGAACATGGAAGGAAATTAGATAATTAGGGAAAAGAAAAATGATTAGTAGAATGTGGAAGTGTATGTGTGCAATGAACGGACAGAGTAAATGGTGCTGGAAAGAAGAAGGAAGGAACATAGAAAGACAAATGCCAACCATAAGGAACAACAACACATTTTTCTATTAACAGAATATTAAGTTAGCTTATCTATTCCATTCTCCAAGTGCAACAGCTTGGCAATGGGCTGTCCAACAACAAACTAAAAGATTCTAATTTCTATTTTCACTATTATTCAAATATTCTAATTTTATTCCAGGACTATAAGATATTCCACTGAGTAACTCTTTCCTCAATTTATCAAAAACAATTAGCTAAACAACTCCTATGTACCCAAATACCTGTTAAGATGGTGTTACTGGTTAACTCTTAATATGTAAGATCTTGAAATATTTTGTTTTTATTTCTAAGATACTGGATAAAAAATTAACAGACTTAATTTTGCAGGTCAAATTGTCAATTTAAGTACATCGAATTACTTGTTTAATGGTTGATCAAGCACTCCTTAGGTAGCCCCTCTCCCATTAAAAGTTCAGAATAAGTTGATTAAATTAATACCTAAAGTTTACAAGAGTTGATCCTGTTAGGTGTGCCCTAGTTCGAGACATGTGTTATTGATATATAATAGACGAGTTATATTTTGTGTTACATTTTAAAGGCATTAATCTTTTCTATTATATATCTTGTGCTATATTTAGATTAGAGTATCCGTTGATAATAAATCATAAATGTCTTAAGTCTGTTTTAATCATGGGAATGAATAAAACCATAGGCTTGTATGTTGGTTGATTTATTTGAGAAATAAATCATGAACATAGGCACATGTTGAGAACATGGGGCTGGACCGATCCACATAGCAAGGTCACATGGTTGTATGTCATAG
>CATIWQ010112659.1:0-29764 GCA_949673415.1 Euphorbia schlechtendalii | reverse complement strand
ACCAAAACTCAAAACTCCGGGTACCTTTTTTTGCAACAGCTTTTTCCAGTTGAACTCCACATGTTCATTTATTTCCCACCCAAAATTCCTAGCATCCTACAAAATAATCATAAAAAGCATTAGATAGTTTAAACTTGGATGGCCTACCAACAACACGCATCATATAAACATAGACTATGCCGACCAAATGTAATCTAGCATATAAGCTAAAATGTATTGTATCCATTAAGAAGAATATTCCAAAGTTGAATAAATCCACTCAATGACATTCTGCTAGACTGTCTAAATCACTTTAATCATGAAGAGACCAAACATCAGGAAAGAAATTCGAAAACAGAATAATGAATAATCAACTTAAAATCTAGGTCGGTACTTCCAAAAACCAGACTTCAACTGCAAAATTGTCTTCACTAAAACTTAATTTGGTAATAATTTCAGAATTTTTCCAGGTATATGAAAGCACAAATTAAATCAACAGACACACAATCAACTGCACATTCATCTACTCATCCATCAAAATACGACCTGTTAGTATTGAATGATGTCTCCTTGATACCAGATACTACACCCAACAAAGAAATAATAGATCCACTAAAGCAGCTAGATTTATAGAAATCTGTTTTCTCACCTCAAGTTCACCTCCATAACAAGCTCCATACACCAAAATCTTCTTGGGAACACAACCACGAAGAACGCAACTACATAAACAATAACAGAAATTTAGGTGTGAAGGCATATAAAATTCAGAGAATTTATCTTTAACAAATAAAATACATGGTTGGTTAAGAATTGAGCATCGCCAAAATTGTGTCATAATGAAGAAACAATATGTGAAAGCTCAAATGCTTGAGTTATTTATATGTGCACTAAATTCGATTATATCATGAAGGTATTCATTAATATATACTCACCAGCATCTAAAATATTCCGAATTTTTCTATCAACTTTCATGCTATATTACTCATGACTAACTATATAGATCATCGAAAACATTTTTTGCAAGGCCTAGTTTCAATGCAACTTACGTTCCTCCAACTCCTCCAAGTTCGTCTGAGCTGACTGGATGAAAGGGTAATTCACAAATTCCAACCTTGAATATGCCAGATCACAGTTAGAGATAAAATGACATCAAATCTTTGCCATGAGAATATTCCAACACAATGAGATAAAAAAGTGTAATAACAGAATAAGTGAAAGAAGAATGAATAACAGAGATAAAATATGCATTTTGCAACCTCCTGGAACAAGTTATAGCCAAATGGATAGTTTCAGTGGGAAAATTTTAATTATTGTCATGAAATTTATGCAATCAATCAGCAGAAAGAATTATATCTAAGTTGTTCCAGATAATCACACTATCCCGAAGGTTTAAAAACAAAAAAAAGTAAAGGAGAAACCTATTCGAAGTATTTGAATGAACAATCTCTGAAAACTTAATGACAGCATATAGGCAACGTGAATATCTCGTTTTTAACATATTGTTTTATAGTTCCAAGCTGTTGATAGCTAGGAAAGCAATATACCTTAGCTCCGTAGTTAGCTGAAAATCTAGAAGCACGGACACCACCACTTCCAGCTCCTATGACAAACAAGTCGAAATCATAATGAGCCTCTTGTTCATTAGACTGGTGAATCTCTCCATCAATAAGCATCTTCCTTGCCATGATTGTGAAACGTATTCAATAAATCTGCACAAATATTTGCTTCCGATTTGAAGCACAGAATACAGAGGAGAAGCATGTGATCACTACTGACAAAAAAAATAAAGTAAAATAATACGAATACAAGTAACCACTGAAAAAAACGATGTCATCGATGAGAGAAGTTAACATAGAAAAAAAACTGAAGGACAAATTAAAACTCCAGCAACAAGCAATCCTGAATTACAAAAAAGCAATCACCTTTTCCTCTTTGCTAGAAAAATTAAACAACAAAATAAAGATAGACGAATATAGAAACAACAACACACTAACATTTGATGATCAAATGAAAGATGATAACTGAACAAGAATGAAGATTCCGATTCATATCTGGATAAGCAAAAGGAAAAAAAAGAAAGACTAATGGCTACCTCAAGGTGCAGAGTTTCAGAGATGCCGCTCTCCTTGAGATATACAAACGCTGAAAACAATAGAGAAAGCCAGGGTTCAGTC
Source organism: Euphorbia schlechtendalii (assembly GCA_949673415.1). Taxonomy (NCBI): domain Eukaryota; kingdom Viridiplantae; phylum Streptophyta; class Magnoliopsida; order Malpighiales; family Euphorbiaceae; genus Euphorbia; species Euphorbia schlechtendalii. The sequence continues at coordinate 27,611 of CATIWQ010112659.1, read as the reverse complement.
AAAGTAGAGGAAAATGGAAAAAAAAAAAAGCTTAATATAAGCGATCCACAACAGTGGAGGGAAATATAGCTGTTTATTGAAGGAATAAAGCAAAGAATGAAGAAGAGGATTTGGATTTGGCTTTCTGTGGTAAGTAATAGAAATTTAGAAGGTTAGAAGATAACAGAGATGGCTGTTTTAGTCATCGTTTTCACCTTTTTTTAACAATGAAAGTGGTCAGTCTTCAGTGTGAAACGGCTGTTTGTTTATATTCTGGAATATAATAAAAGAAAACAGATCTGAGGACAATTAGCGATCAGTCTTTGGATTAAGGCGTCATAAATATAGTTAAACAATCAATTACAAGACTTTCGGTTGTTTGTTCATCAGCTATAATCTTGTACACAAAATGCCGCAGAATAAAAGTAATATTTTCTCTTAATAAACATAATTTTTGCTAGTAACTCCCATTCTTTAAATAATTTCTTTTGGTCGTGGTCAATCACAACTTCAATTTTGCTAGTAGTATTTTCTTTTAATATTTTCTCAACAATTTGATTGTGCCAAAAAAACTATACTACGTAATAATTAATTGCTACGTGATGTTATTGCTCTTTATATGTATGGTATTTATGAATGTTTCGTAGTTTGTTTAAAATTTAGAAAAATAATGGTTTTCATATGTCAATCATAAACTGAATGGTTTGCTTAATTTACTATCATTGTTCAGAATGAATTTATATGTTCATAATCATTACTTGTATATAGCAAATTGAACATTACAATATCATTTCCACCTAATGACGAATTTATACTTCAAATTCTTCCCCATAAGTAACAATTAGAGGAATAAGATGAATAAAATGTTTTATTTTGGGAGAAAAATAGCAAATTGTTTCAGTTCCATTATCAAGAATTGGGGACCAACAAGAATGATTATTCCATGACAAAAAAATAAAAATGAATGTAAGAAGAAATATGATAGAACAGTTAACATGAATTAATTATTTTATATTTAATGACATAATTATCACCTTAGAGATGGAAGGAATCGCTGCTATCCTCGGTCTCCAAATGGTGTTTCCATGCCTGTCTCCCCAATAAAAAACTGACACGTGTTAACTTTTATTATATTTTAATAATTATTAATTTCTCTTTCCTACTTTTTTAATTAAAATATAATAAAAGTTGACACGTGACAGTTTTTGATTGGGGGGACAGGCATGGGACACCATCTGAGAACAGAGGATTTTTTTCGGGTAAAAATAGATGATGATACAAGAAAATGCTCCATCATATTTCATATTCTATCCCATGAACCAAACAACACATGACCAATAATGCTTAAAACATACTGTAGCGTAGCTCAAACATAAAGAAACCCGCTAAAATGCAATTTATGATTATGATTTTTGATAAATTTCAGCTGTAAGACTGAATTTCTATGGCCATACAACACAACTAATGATACCTTTATATAAGATGTCAAATGTCAATAAAGGTTGTAGGGCTCCCAAAGTGCCACATAGTATAACAAGTTGTCATCAATTGTGAGTGTGAAACAGCCTAGCACCCTTTTACTTGAATCCTCTTTCTGTCCCCTTAAGATTCTAACAATACAATACTTGCAAAGTATAATACCAAGCAATTAATTCATCAAACAATTATCTAATTATTTTTTCTATGTAAAACAAGCTAACTTCAATACTGTCATATAACTTACAGTTGGACCCGAGAATCATTCGTTTCAATTGGAAAAACAAAATTTAGAAAATGAAGAATTGTACAAGAAGTTAACAATTTATACTCATTGGCACAGAAAAACTCTTATGTAGTTTGAGCAACTAAATTGATTACCAAGTTACAGTTGACTTTTATTGCCTGCCATAGGAAAGAACATATCCCCATCCTCTTCCACCTATCTTGTTCCAGTAGAGAGTGTTTAGGCAAGAAATAAAGATTCAGTGTATTTCTTAGAAAGGCGAGGCTTTGTCATTAGCAAGAACACTGGAACACAGAACTTCCAAAGCAAGTGGCCTTTTTGGCAATCTTTTTAACCCCAGTGGTCTCGTGGAAAGCAAAACTTGTGCTGGGAGACAAGAGAAGTCGGTCCATGATGTTGATCTTGGGGGCATCCACAATAGCTTTGGGGAGTGATAATGCCCATTGCATTCCCCAAATTGCAAGTGGCCTCATGTAAATAAGAGAACGAAAATGCCCGTCTATCGTCCATCCCTCTGGTGTTTGAAACCCATATCTGTCATTTGGCAAAAATAGGAGGATTATTAACTCTCGGCTAAGGTCAACAACATTTTAAATTTGGATATAGGTTTCAGCAATTGACACAAAAGGCATAATACTACATGTAACTTTGGAGTAAGAATGAGAGAAAGTATTCTGACGGATTAAACAGTACTGTTAATGGACAAAGAAACTTACCCATAGCCCTCTTCTGACCAACCTGCAAGGAAAATACCTTCAGCAGTTGAAAAAGCCTGATCTTCCATTCCAGCAAGAATCATGGTTGCTGCCACCCCATACGTGACACCTGTCCATATTTCACGTGATTGCATACAAGTTTCATCAACCTTCCCACTGGGATGCATCCCATTTACAGCACCCATCCTTCCTCCTTTAACTTTCAACACATTGAAATCATATATTTTTTGAAGAGTACTTTTGATTTTGGGCTCGTCGAAAAGTGGAGGCAAGCCAGAGGATGCTGCATACCACTGGCCAGCCAATTGATCCGCTTGTATAGATTTGCTATTACTACTTGCTCCGCTATCATAGTTGAAATACGAGCCATTCCACAACTTAGCTTCAAATGCTGCTTTTGCCTTCACAAATTTGCTTTTGCATAGCTCAGCAAAATACTTGTCGCCTAGTTGAAAGCCCATGGAAGCCGCTGCTTCAAGTGCTGCGAGCCACAGACAACCGCAGTAGGCACTCACGCCATGAACAGTCCATGCATCATAGGTTTGATCGGGAAATCCATCATTTTCTATCAAAGAATCGTTGTCCCTGTCAAACTGTTCCATGTACTCCATAGCGGTACGAACTGCAGGCCAGACATCAACCCCAAAGGACATGTCTTGTGTCGCAGCGAAGTCTCTATACACTTGGAGAACGAATTTTGAGTTAAGATCCTTCCACTTGCTTGTATCATGTATATTGTATGCATTCATTTCATGCCATGGATCATGTGTCCCGAGATCATGAGGGACAGCGCCTCTAACTTTACGGATTCCGACATTACCATCTGCCAGAAACTTAACTTTCCGTCCATCCTCGGACAGGACAGCTTTGGCAAAGTCACGTTGGATATTGAGTTCGATTTTAGGAAACAGCTCGAGAAGTGCAAATGATGCATAGAAATGAACGTCATAAGTGCACCACATGATATATTCCACTCCTTCCAGGTACAAGAACCTACCAACATCGTCACTAAGATCTCCCTCCTCTTGAAACACTGGTAGTTCATGTCGCCTTGCATAATCCCCATTTGAAGCTTGAGAATTTGAACTATCATAGCCATTAGTAAAATACTGTCTGACTGTACCTTTGTCATGGTTCACTTGGACTTCAGTTACATTAACATTATTGTTTCCTATATTTTTTTGCTGACTATGGCAATCTGTCATATGTCCAGTCTGTGTGGGAGAGTCTGTACAAAAAAAGAAGTGGTGTAAGCACATATGTTATGTCATTGGTAGTTTAGCTTTAGTACAAACACCTAACTCTTACAATATCGTGCAAAATAGAAAAAATTGATATAACTAGCAAAATATAATGATTGTCATCTCAAAATCTCATCTATACAAATGGAGCCATGATTGTAGACAGTAGACAAACCATCTCCTCGTTCTTTTTTTTATTAATCTGCCAATTACTTTTAACAGTAATATAATGGCAATGAAATAAATGAGTACCAATCCAGACGGTTCCTCCAGCAACCAAGAAATAGAGCTCATTAAACAATGTGAACTTGTACCTGCATGTGTTAAAACATAACATTCAGGCCAAACCACGTCCATGCTTATAATAAATAATCCAACAGGTGAATATATCAACATCTTTTAAAAAGTATGCAATAAAGAGCAACATAACAATAATTTACATGACTGGTACATGTTTCTTGAGGATAATAATATGAAACTAAAAGTAAACAGTACAACCTTTTTACTGCAAGAAACTTTAACAACATTATCAAACAATTTTGTAAACACTCACAAGCCTCATGCCAAATTGTTTATTCAATTGTTTAGGGTCAACTTCCTTGCATAGACAAAGATACATAATTATAAGTGCTGATGCGAACAATGTGAACAGATTATCAATTCCTGAATCAATATGAATTTGTATGCATGATGCCCATCAAAAATCTAGTCAGTGTTTGTTTGAAAAATGTAGTGCAAAAATAGTTACCATTCTGGTAACCTGTCTGACTTTAGGATAGGACTTTGCCATTTCTCAATCTCTTCCTCCCACCACTTGTAATCTGATCAAGATTGGAGCTATTAGTTTGCATGAAAACAAATTTCACAGAAAAAAAAAACCATTCTTCTCTGTAACATTCGAGAACGCCTCCCAATATTTACCCAAATTATTCAAGAGAATACAGATTAATAAAAAAACAAAGCAATATATAACACTACTACGTACTTTTTAGTGCATCATGTACCAAATTCTGAGCTGCTCCTTCAGAAGTTCCATAGAATTTTGTATACCTCCTGCAAAAGAGAGACAATATACAAAAACACTTCAGTAGAAAAACAACATGATTAGCTGTAACATATATAGAGCTAGAAACATTTAATCCATTCAATGCTCCCTCCGTCAATTTTTGCTATTTTTATAGAATTTTGTTACACCCCTATTTAAATACAGTGTCATAGAAGAAGAATATATGAATATTCTTTCGTCACATAAAGGTTGAAAATTGAAACTGAACTACCTTTCAGGGACGCAGTTAGTACTATACATAGCAACCAAAGAAACAAGAGAATTGATATAGTGCAACTTTTATCATCCCTTTCTAAAAGCAAAAATCTGGGTTACACAAATATCAATATTTTCCCCTACAAAGACCCAAACTGTTACAATCAGGAGAAAATAACAAACTTAAAAAAGAGAAAAACAAAAGGCATACAAGAATGCTATAAAGCCTTGAATTACCAGAAAGTAAACTCTAAAGATTGTACAGTGTAAGAGAAGGAAAATTATCCACTATGCTCATCAATGTTATGTTTCATATGTGGTCATGTAATTGTCATAATCGCGCTCGCCATGCATATCCATAAATTTCTCAACATGGGATGCCTGATTTGTAATTATCGATGAAAAAAAGTTTACCTATGGTATAAGCTTCCTTTTGAAAATTTTATTTTCGGGGATGACCATGCTAGAGCAAAAGAAACAGTACATTTCCCATGAGGTTCAACCCAAGCAGAAGCAGAAACTGCAGCACAAAGTGTCTCTCCAGGTGACGAAGGCAAGGTAGGCCCACAATTGAAGTTCTCCCGATCAAATTGTCCATCCTTGTAGAAGCAAAAAGTATGTTAAAAACATGAAGTCCATGCTTGCGAAGTTAAAATCATGAAACCATACTTGAAATGCAATAAACATCTCATTCTGCAGAACCCCCCTCCCTCCCTGAACCAAAAATGAACCTCTTGATCCATTCCTCTCTAATTCAATAATGGGAAAAATCTAATACCTGAATTATTATACAGTAGAAATCTGATGTCTACTAATGAGAATGAGATATTCTCACAGTTATAAATCCTAAATGTCTACCTTATGGGAGGTCTCACTTACAGGTTGTAAAAGCCTTGCTTTATGATTACTGAGGGGGTCTAAATCCTTTAGCAATTGATATAGTTCCCTCAACAAGGCTAAGTAACTTCTAAGAGAACACTATGAAAAACAAAGAAAAATATGCAACTGAAGTTATTGGCAGAAGTATAAGAATTACCTGAACCATTTTCTCCCACATATCCTTTGCAGAGACGGAACTTGCATCAGCCAGTCCAAAACTTGGCAGAACAGTCACACTTACATTCTGAGTTTCACAGGCGGCAATTGCAAAAGTAACAGGAGGGTTACCTTTTGCTGTCCTGCAGATTTCTCATTCCCTTAGATATGCTTCAATACAGTTCAAAGGTGAACAACCTTGGACTTAATGCTATGATATCGATGACAGAAAATACAACAAATATCCTCCAATAACATTCCATTAGCAAGCAAAAGTTCACAACAACATTAACAAAGGCAGTGGACAAACATTCAAATTCAATGAATTATATTGACTTTCTTGAATGATCACGATAACAGGAACAAAAAATAAAATGCCCCAATAAATAAAATTACTATTCTACTAAGAAGTTATATTGTATGACATTTGAGCAAAAGTTCCATCAAGAAGTCTGTGTATACATAATGTAAGCCTGTGACCAATGTCTTAGCTTAGTGGTTAAGACTAAACTTGCAACCTGTTCCAGGTTCGAGTCACATCTAGGGTGGGGTGGGTTTTTCTTTCCATTTAATGCATGCGCAATTTTTTTTTATAAAAAAGCCTATGTATACTTAAAAACCTTTAAGCACACTTCTCAAATCCAAGTTGATGCAAATTAAGTGGGTAGATCAGCAATTGGAGTTATTGTAGGACTAAGCAACTTCCTAAAAATGAAATTTGTATCCACGATTTCTAGTGAAATTAAGGCTATCCAACCATAAAACATTTTTGTGCAAGAAAATCGCATTCCCATATCAGATTCCCAGCAAATTTTCACTTTATGATCTTTACTAATTAAACCTCTCAGGTTATTAATTAATAATAAATTTTATGAGAAAGTTAGGATAAAATATGAGAAATAAAATGGCACAAATAAGCACCAAACAAACCATACTCATTTTTAATTGCATTAAATAATATTAGCATTCCCTTCATATAATATTCCACATTTATACCAAACTATCAAAAAAATGAGGACAGTTTCAATCGTAGGGTGAAACAAGTGTGTTGCCTTCTAAAGCTTTGTTGAAAAAAATGTTAACAGATTTTTATTTAATAAACCCACGAATTTCTAATTTTCGCTAGGAATTCCACAATACCCCCAAGCCCTAACAAGAGATTGTTGCAAATATATCAACCCTACTGAAGTCAATCAAAACCAAAAAATTGAGTTTAAAAGACAATTCTCATAGGTTAACAGCATGAAACCAAATTAAAAATTTTCATTATATTTTTCATTTCTGGAAATTCTGGTTTGTGCATGTCATATGCTTTTCAGTTTACCACTAATGTGCACACTATCCTGATTAATTTAAACTTAAGGCTTTAGCAATCAGCACTGCATTGCTTATTTTCCAGTTCCAATTATTTCCCATCTATCTTCATATTTGAAAGAAACAGAAGTTATTATTAATTTCATTAACTTCCACCCCTTAATGCACATTAACAACCAAGAGATATATGCCAACCAACCGTCAAACATAGCTAAGTTTTGATGACTTGCTTGTGATGTAGAAGAACACCAGAGACTCCATCTTCACCACTGTAACAGAAATAGGGCAGGTCAAAGTTTTGTTTCAAGATTATTAAAGTAAATCTTAAACAAGCACATCAAAAGAAAAAAAAATTAGAATGAAAACTACTGACATGAATGGTTCATTCACATGATCTCCTGTTAAATGTGAAGCTCCTCCAATTGAGTTCTGCAAAATTATTACAGCAATGACTTCGCATAAATTGACATTCATTTAATATCCAATTGCCTAAATAATGTAAAAGCAAAAAGGAACGAGTATGAGTGAAGATAAAAGAGAACTTACGGCCCAAGTAAAAAGAAGGCTAACTTTTGCTCTCTCCTTTCCAGTATTTACCAACTACATCAGGGGAAAAAGTATTGGGAATTAGAAACTCTCACGAGTTCGCATGAAAGAAACAAATAAAAAAGCTTTTAAAATATAAGGACAAGCTTTAGTTTAGAGTTAAAATCTGTAGCTCTGCACTGAATTTCAAGTTCTAAATACACTAAGCAACTTTAAGGAAAAAAGTGAATTTTGACTCTATCTATTAATGTTATAGCAAAAGAGGAAAGCTCAAGGGAAATATTAACAAAAAAAAAAAAACAATAGCAATGCAGTAGCAAGTAAATTTGGTACAGGCAATCAGGCCTTCCTTCTCAACTTCACAACCTCGCATAATAAGTAAAACCCCTTTCTCAACTGAGATAAGCATCTATCAAAATTCAAAAACAAAATATTAACTGAAACGATGCTTCAAGAGAAGATAATATGACCTGGTATCAATTTTGTAAAATTCATATTAATTTAAGAAGCTTGAAATCATAATATATCATACATTACTATGTAAAATCCTTTCATTGAATTACTGAACAAACTGGAAAAAAACCTTGATGGAAGTTGAATGACCATACCGTATAGACAAAAACTGCAGTAGGAAGACTGCTGTCTTTATAATTATGCGGTATGAATGGAGATATTTGTCTGCAAGAAATTTTCAGTTCTGGGTCGGGTTCACCTAAAGGGATGATTACCATCATTAAAACAATAGTTCAAGATATGAATGTTATCTTACTGTTAACATGGAAAATAGAAAATACCATCATAGATTGTCCATGCCCTAGGAAACAAAGCATGATATGTAGAATGCTGACCATTCAAGTTCCAACCCCACGAGGATATACCCTGATCAGTAGGTTTCCTATGAAAGAATTGGACGAATTTAGGGCAAGGATAATTTTCCTAATTCTACGAAATTCAATTTGCAAATAAGTGCATACACCAGTTAACAAACACAAGTTACTATTTCTTCAAGAAAAAAAAAATTAGTTTCACAAAATATGCATCTCACCCTACAGCTTCATGTTGCCCAGGAGCCAAAACTGATGCGTAACTTTTATTCCCTCCATCCCGTGATATAAAAATCTACAGTTCAACAAAAAGACATATCATATTAACAAAATGATATCATGGTCCAACTACATAAAATAATAATAAAAGATTTCCCAGAGGAATTTGCAATCAAGGCCATAACAAATTCCAGAAAAGATATCTTAATTTGCATTTATTGTTGAAGATGCCATCAACAGAAATAACACCACCTAAGTAAAGCAGGCTACAAGTTGTAAGTGACCTATATACTACATGCACTTGAAGCAATATATATCAGATCCATAACCCTTGTCACTTCTGAAGAAGAAATGAAGGATCTTTTTTATACTGAAAAACAGATTAAATACATGTTCTCTAGTACTTAAAATGCAGAACTACAAATTTCGTAAGCACAATCAGCAATAAGCAGTCATTAATAACATTACTGCTCGGCAATTAATGTATTAACATACTCATAGATAACATTACTGGTTGACAATTATAGTATCAATAAACCAAAAAAAATCACTGAAAAAAGATGCAGTTCAAGTTCAGAGTTTTACCGAGAACTGATTTGCCATAAGAGGTGAAGCTTCACATATGCTAGGTACAATTTGCCACTGCCTGAACTCACCTCTAAAGCCTCTAGATATGCTTCCACTTCTGCATTTCAAATCAAGTACGACAGTGTCTAAGCAACAAGCTATGCAGAAAATATAAAGAAAAAGGTATTATATATGATCGATCCATTTGCGTACCCCATTCCGCCAAGAGGAACCCCTTGAGATGCTGATGGCTTGCAACTTTCACGTGTGAATGGATCTATAGGTGCTTTCTGCACATATCAGGAGTGTAAATTACAGAAAAACTGTAGTAGGTCTTCAATCATATTGCAAAGATATAGACAGGGGCACGTGGAACAATGTGTTAACAAATTGAGGGAATCAAGGAATTACCCTTCCATAAGATGCCTCTTCCCTAACATAAGACCATAATCGTACACCAAGTCGAACCTAAAATTGCAAACGGTAAAGCCAATCAAAGTGAGAAGAAGGCAGAAATACTCGAAACAAAAATTACAAACTAGAAGACCAAGAATAACAGGATTCGTCTATCGGGCCACTTAATAACCTCAATAAAAACTATCTCACCATTTTTATCGCTTCCTTGAAGGTAACACTAAATTCTTTGAGAATATTGGCATGACTGTTTAATCTCCTTCTCCATGCCTGTTCTGGTGGAGCAGCACTGTCAAAATCAAACTACAATAAACAAGGAAAAAGTTGAGAATAACTGTCACCAAAGCCAACAACAGCTAACACCAACTTGCAACTTGAAGAGGGAGATCAGCCTCCTATTTTCAAGCATTATCCATCACCTTCTATGAATAAAATATCGGACCACTTCTTTGGACTACAGTTCCTTGACTTCTTTCTAATACTACGAAACTAACAAGGTAAGATCTACCAACGTACAACACTAAATTCGGAATTGCATAGAAAATTCTCTTCCTTTGAAAAAAAAACAAAGTACATAAGTGCAGTTGGAAATGCCAAAAAGAACTTTCTTCAATCTAAAAAAGCCTGTGAGCCAATGCACTTTTTTGAACAATATTTGCCATGTAGATTATTCAATAAAAGATTTTCTAAGGGCTGACCCAAAGTCATTCCCTAAAATCAAAACAGCCTAAGTTGATTGATAAAAGTGCTCAAGTATAGCAACACAAAATCAATGTTAGCTTCTGTTAGGAAGAACTAACACGAGTTTATGTCAACAGACTCAACACCATTATCAATACAAAAATCATAAAAAAGCTAAGCTAGTAACCAGAGGGCAGAGCCTCTATATTTCACCCGCCCAACCACGCAAAAGGCACCCAATATTTCCAATGCAAATTTCTAGATAGTTATAAGCAAATTCCTGTCTTTAAGGCACGATTCATTTCTGATACCAAATCAACGAATAAGAGAGAAGATTCATCCAACTCCATAGAAGAGGGAGGGCGATAAACAGAAGCAATTCAAAGTTCATATCTTATGCTAACTTCAGGTATTCAATTGAAGGGAAGCAGTAAAATTTTCAGTCACCAAAGACACAAAACAGAGAAATAGATAAACAAAGAGCTTACTAATTGCAACGTGTTTCTGCTGATATACTCTTCAGGCGGCCATGAATTCTTTCTATGGTGAAACATTTTACCAGTAACCATCCCGAAAACTTATCTCCTTCCCCCGACAATTTTAGAAACTCCACTTCTGATTCTTCAAATCCAATAAATCCAACACTTCTGATCCTAAAAAAAACTTCAGACTCAAAATCACAATCATCAACAATCTATCCTTCAAAGATATCTTTCTATACTTCAAAGTTGAAAAGGAGGCAGAGATAGAGCGGAGCGGCGCCTAAACAGTGAAACAAGGATCGAATATCTATAAAGTGAGCGTCATCCAGGAATTGATTGATTGAGAGTTTCTGATTGGTTAATAATCTGAGAATTTAAAATCTGAAGGAGTTGGGGCGGTTGCAGTGTCGTGGCGAGCGGAGGATCAGCCGCCTGTACGCTTCTGTGCCAGCAACTCCGCCTCGCCGATCGACAGGTGGGGCAGAAAAACAAATGAATGGATTTGGGTTCAGCCTGAGTATTCAAGCTTCTTCTGTTTCTCTCTCTTCTAACAAAGTATTCTATTTCTGTTCATTTGGCAGTGATGACGAAACGGCGTAATTGATTTGTCAATTTAGCCGGTGCGGAAGCTTTTCTATGATTTAATTTACTAGTCTATTAAATAATGTTCAACGAATTTATTAAACTTAAAGAACATTTTTTTGTAACTTTTTAATTACAAAACAAAAGTTATTTTAATTTTTACTTCAACAATAATAATGATAAAGTAAGTAAGAAAATAAAATTTAATGTTAACATTTTGCGCACCGTAGAAAATTAAGTTACATTCGTATTCATTATTGATAAATTCATGTGCATTTAATATAAGTTGTTTATTGAAAAATACACTAGATTGCTGCTTATTACTGATTATGAAAATATAAAATTTTGTTATAAAACAATGAAAAATTCTATCAATATCTTACTATGCCAGATTTAACGATACGTTTTTAAAAAAATGAGACATATTCGAGATTATATTAATAAATAAATAATGAGTAAAATGGAAAATTATAATTTTACAGCACTTTCAATATTCTCTACTAATCCAAAAGTTTTTAATTACAAACTCCACTAACTATAAGAATTCAATAAATTAACAATTAATGTTTATGGATTGAGAATTTTAAGATATAGAATAGAATTTATTCGAGTAGAATTTTGGTAAATTTTATTTGAAATTTAAGGGTTTGATGAATGTTAACAAAGAAATAGAAGAATTGACAAAAAAAATGTCATATGTATGAAATTTTGTAGATATTTTTTTGAAATTCTATAAATATAATTTTTGAAATCTATTGATTTATTCAATGGATACTTCAATAAAATAATTCTAATGACTATTTTAAAAAATACTTATAATGTATTTATAATATGTCAATTTCAAATTGGTTTGATTGTTATACTCTCTTGAACCGTAATCAATTTAGTTATATTTAGAAGATAAATTAGTGCAATGAATTAAAAAATTAGATAGACTATTTTCTACATTATAATTATAAATTTCAATTCTGTATTGCATGTTGAAAGTTCCGTTTTAGAGTATCGATCTGTGGCGGAACTTCAGAATGTTGATTTGGCTGCTATCAGAATTTGCTTGCAAAACAAGTTAAAATAAGAGGGATCGGGGCTTTTTCTCCCGGGAAGCCTCCGATGTTTAAGTTAGAGATATTTTTTGATTGGATCTATGAACAAAGTGAGTATAGAAAGAAGAGAAATGATTCGTATTAAAAATAATAGCGAAGTGAAGAATCTGAACCTCTTAAGAAGTCATATTCTCTCCATTTATAAGCTCTGTTGAATCCCTCAAATCAAGGAGATTTGAATGGGTCAACCACGATCCCTAGAATCAAGGGGGAATAAAAGAAGACCCAGTCCAAGCCTTAACTACTCCTCAATTCTAGGAGGTAGTTACAGGAATGTCAGCTGACTAAATGTCTTCCGTCTCGGATCATGAAATGGAAACATTTTCTTATGATCACGTGGTAAAGCATCGAGACGACTCCATTTGTTTCAGGAAGTGGTGTCGTCTATGGGAACGGGATGGAAATCGCGGTGTATGAACGAGCTGTGACACGAGCAACTTGAGGCGAGGCCTCCCCCGATAGGGGATGACGCCTCACAAGTTATGTCCTCTTATCACATGTAATAGAATGTGTAATGTCAGGGAAGTTCTCTGTCTCAGGTATTATACTCCGCATATAAATTTTCAGAATAATACACACTAGATTACTAATGTTGCTGTAGATAATATTCTTCGCTTAGAAAAATAGACATCCAATGAGGATGTATAGTTTACTCAAAACTAGACCTGTTCGCGGGTCGGGGTACCCGCCCGGCCCGGCCCAAGCCCGCTTCAACGAGCCGGGTTTGGACACTCGTTTTTTAAAAAAGCTCGACCCGAACCCGAGCCCGTCGAAGCCCGAAAATTTATGGGCTTGGGAATGATTTTGTAAACTAAGTTAATAATTTTATTTATTTATTATATATTTATACATGAAATTTATAATTATTTTAAGTTCCTATATTTTATCGTATTAAATTTGTATACTTGATTATAATAAATGTTAATAAATATTAAAGATTTTAAGTAAACAATGCAATTATATTAAAAATTTAAACATTTTTTATCTACTTTATATTTTTTTAATTTAGTTTAATAAAAAAATTTATAACAAAAAAAATATTCATAGGCTTGGGCCGGGCTTGGGAATGATTTTGTAAACTCGGCCCGAGCTCGAAGTTCTAAAGTATGGACTTGGGCTAGCATTTTTTATAAAAAAACCTGTCAAGCCCGGCCCGGCTCACCCGACGAACAGGTCTACTCAAAACTCAGAATCTTTAAACTTGTCCATCAATTACTTGAACCGCAACAGAAGTACTAAGCAAGCAATTGGCCTATTAATCATATATTTAATAGGCCAATTGTACTACCATATCATAATAATAAGTTTTTGGGTTAAACAGAATACGAACAAGTTTTTGCGGTATAAAAATTCACTACAACTAAAAATATTAGCGAGTTTTGGGCGGGGAGTGCGAGGGTTGGTTGAGCCAGAATTTACATAGACAAGAGGCGTGTGGATTTGACAATTTAGGGGAAATCTTTGGCTATGGTGTTTGGTATCTTTGGTGATGTCATAATCGTTTCGTTTTTTAGTCCAAGGTTCAAGTTGCAAAGAGAGTTGTTGCTAAAACTCTTGGGTTCGCATTTGCAGTTTTGGGTTGAGATATTGAGACCGTTGTGAACAAGCCACTTCGTGCTTGGGTGCAGGTTGCGTGGAGTCCGCCTCTAAGGAGGTGGGTGAAGTTTAGTACGGATGGCTCTTTTAAGGGGCATCATTTGGCTACTTCGGGTGGTTTAATTCGGGATGAAGAGGGGAAGTGGCTTGTCGGGTATGGGAGGCGTATTGGAGTTAGTTATGTCATGGGGATTGCTAGATGGACTATTAATGGCTTGAGTGCAAGGGATGCTTAAGGTTATTGTGGAAATAGACAATAGACGGGTACATGATACAATGAAGAAGTGGTAGCTTGATCTGAGTGATAATCATAACATGTTGATGGCTATCAAAGAGCTCTTAAATCAGAACTGGGAGGTAATAGTATGTAAGGGAATCGGTGTGCACAGATCGTATAGAGATCTTGGCTATGCCTCTTCTTATCGGGTTTCACATATTTGAAGCTTCCCCTCCAAGACTTTTAGATCATGTCATTTACGACGTGGTTGGTGTTTCGTTTTCGTAGCTAGGCTTGGTCTAGTGTCTCTTTCGTTCTTCGTCTATAAAAAAAACCTTGTCATGGCTAAGTCACAACGAAAACAATATATGTTTTTATATTATACCATGTGAGAAATCAAAGAAAAGATAACATTTTTATTCATGTTGTCTTACGATTTTACTAAGCCTTGTATTCGTTGTTATTGGCATTAAGAAATATGCTGCACATACGTGTGGCTATCCATCTAAGCGGACCCAATTGCACATTATCTTTTAGATAAATTTGATTTTTGGGAAAAAAAATCACCTATCCTTGTTTTTAGTTTTTGTGTTCAATTTTTTACACGTGTAATTTTTATTGCTTCTTAAATTTTCCTCTAATATATTCTCACTCTCTTTTTCTTTTCTACGAATTATCATGTGTTGAAAATTGAATGAGAACTGTTTGAAATTAAAAAAATGATCACATGAACTTTTTTTAAAATATCAATTTCTTTTTGTCAAATTTTCTAAAAAAACAAAATGAATCCAAAAACTCTCTTTTTCTACTTTGCGAAGAATTGGGTATGGTCACTTACTAAAAGAATTAAAGATGAATCAATACAATCACTGGTCAATTTTTATGAACTAATTGAATTGATCCTCCTTATTTCGACAACCTCAGAATAATAAGAGATGTTTTATATTAATGGTGTGAAGAATAAATGTCCCATGAAATATTGCAACAGTGTTTCCTGATCCAGCCATACCTTGATTACGATGTATAACTTAAACCGATCGAACCACTTTGAATGAATTGTTAAACAACCACATACAATTTGTCCAAAAAAAGTTTAACTACATTATTTCATCCGCTTAAATCATGAATTCGTCACATATGTATTACTATTTTCACATTATTAAACACGTGATATCAATGGAACCTAGTCCTAAGCCAAAAAAAAGGTTAAAAAAAAAGAAAAGAACATAAAAGTCTTGTAATAAATTCGATGATCGTCATCTAGAATGGCATATGTATTGGAAAATAACTGTTCTAAGTCTCTAGCGAGAAGATATAAGAAAAAAAGTACTTACAATTTGTCAAAGCACCTATAACCGTTGGGAAAGAATAATTCAGATTCTTTAGTCTATACTGATGGCTTTTGCTTTGTCAAAGAAGTTTCTAAAGGCGACTATTTGACAAAAGCAGAGTAAAAAAGAGATAATTGACTAGAATAAATGGTCACTATGACATTGTTATTCTCAATTTTTATGTATTTCTTTAGAGTATGTGAATATGATGATGTCGTTTGAAAACCTATGTCTTCCAATCTTCGTACATAAAAAAATTTTCCAAATTTTGTAATTAAATGAATTGAGCTCTTTCCAAATATATCTTCAAGCTCTACCTGAAAAACAACTCCAAACAAGTTCCTCAGAGGTTGATAAATTTTGAATTGACTTTATAATGCACCTTTTTTTTATGAAAATTAATGAATATTGAAAGGTACTCAAATTTGACCAAATCAGCTCTTTGAGTAAGTTCACACATACTCGCATTTGAACCTTGTGTTATTAGAGCTAGAATTTTATTGAGCACTGTAACTTTACCAAGTAAATTCCATTTTGCTAACAATGAATAACAGATGACGATTAGAAACTCAATCTTGAAATGGAATTAAGTGTAAACGAAAATAAAGCTATATTTCACAACCACAGACAACATTCAGGCGAATTGGGTTTTTACCAAATAAAAATGTTGATAACAGAGTAAATGGCAGTAGTTACTAGCATTTGTACCAATCGCATTCATTGCCACATGTTACTGAGACATTTTGCTAATGGAATAACCCAAAAAGAGAAATAGAAGATCATTGCAAAGAAGTGCATTGTTTTATACACATACCATAACAAATTGATGTGCTTATGTATCACCAAAAGTTGTAGAGCCAACACCTTCCCAAATTTCACCCAACCCCACTTCGTCAGTGTCAACACCTTCCATGTCACAATCCCACCACCCACTTCCGTTTCCATCTGGCATCAGTCAATTAAGAAGCATCTCTTGTTAAAACTTGAATTATAAAACCGACCTAAAAAATTTATGTATAAAATTGAGTGAAGTTCCTGTTTTTGCAATGAAATAAACAATAGTCTTACAGTGATTGTATAGAGGTCTTGGTTTTTTGTTGGTGAAGAACTTTTCCCTGCTTCGGTTTTGCTTTGGTTTTGGATCGACTCCCAGAACTAATGACTCTTTCCGAGTAGTGTGCTTTTCATCACCATCTAGCAATACACGACATGTAGAATTTGTAAACCACACTAAAACCTAAGCTGAAATCAACATTCCATTTCTGTAAGACAAAAATGCTGCATATTATCAAATACAAATTTACAGCATTAAAACATTGGTAGAAGCTTCTAAACTCATTTGATTGTAGATCATGCATCCATTGGTTCTTATAGAATTTTCCTGCTTAAAGTGCATTTCTTAGAAATCATACGTGTGGACTTGGATTAAATGACTTGTGAACTTTTGAAGTTCCGGCATGGATGGCAACTTCCATTGTAAATTCCGACTTCCAGGAAGCTAGTTTCATGTCTTCAACCAAACGCATGCAATTACTATGCATATATCACATATCATCATTGATATCAATGAGCAAATAATAAATATGATTATGAAAACAAAACTTTATCAGCCAAGAGTGCAGGAAGGTTGTGGCCTACCAAATCAATCCCTAATTTAAAAAATATACATAGTTTTGGCTAAGGTGGATTTTGTTGAATTTTTCTGTTAATTATTCATTTTTAAAAAAAAGGCAATTTTAGAAGGTATATATATGTTTTAAATTTTGGAACAATGTGGGGAAAAACTTGCCTAACTGAGATGCTTAGCAAAAGTAAAGACAAAGTTGATAATAGTTGAAGCATGCATGAATATTACCAAAAGCCTAAAACGGTACAAACAAATTTGTTGTGAAAGAATTACACTACCTTCAAATGGATTCCTCCTTTTTCTTGTTTCTTGCTCATTGTTTGAGCTAGAAGTTCCTATTTCACAAACATAAGATGAACCTATTCCCGTTGATGTGCTTGAAGTTCCATTTTCAACATTATTGCTACTACCATCACCTGTCCCTTGAACTCCATTCTCTGTAATACTATGCTTAAACAGCTCAAAAACTTGCTGATCAATACATCTCCCATTTTTCTCTTCTTTTTCTATCCCAACTGAACAATTAATGGACTCTTCATCATCTTTAGGACCCAACGGTGACTTAAAAGGTTTTGATTTCCCCTGTCCATTATTAGTCTCCATTGCTTAAAACCCCATATAAGAATTGAAACATAATACTATGGAACATAAATCCAAGGACTAAAGTGAGTGATTGAAATTTGCAAACAATGAACTCTTTGCCTCCTTCTGTGTCCAAACAGCAGGTTATATAATACTCCATTGAGAAGTTCTCAAAATAAGGTAAACAACAACTATAAACAAACAAAAAGGTTCAATTCTACCTTCATATAAAATAAGACACAGATTAGCAGATTGTCAAACTGATGTCATTTGCATAGCAAAACAACTCCTTAGTAATATACACCAAACGGATATCTAAGCCTCAGTTTATCAACACAAAAGCATCCGTATTCCGCAAAACCAAACATAGAAAGGAAATGTACCTTTACTATATTGGGCATCACGGGATTTCTCTGCAGCTTGTTGTCAAGGAAATCTGAAAGTGAATAGTTTGAATTCTTGTTTGAACCTTTCTTTGGCGCATCATCCTTTGAATTATTACAACTAATTCACAAATAAATACAATTGACAAACCAAATTTTCATTAGAAACAAAATTTACAACCGTTAGTGTCAACTAAAGTGTAGATGAGATCATAAGACGGAAGTTAGAAGTTAGGGTTCGTGAGCTTACAGATTTGAAGAACGGAAGACGAAAGAAGAAGAAATAGAGCGTTGACCCAAAACCCTAAACTGATTATGCTTTTGCTTTAAATTCATTTGTTGTTCCTTTGCCTTTCTCTACCATCTGGAGGTCGATCTAATTTGCCCAATTGTATTTTCATTTGGTGAGTTTGGCGCCAAATGTTTGGATTTGGGCTTGTTTTGAATTTTTCTTGCATTTCCGCGCCACATTTATTCATTTTCGCCCAAATATAGGAAACGATAGTAACCCCGTTAAATTAAGATCAATAGAATTCGTTGGTTCGTTATTTGCTTTGTTGCTGGCTTATTGCTCATCATTTTATGATCTTCGAAATAAAAAAAAAAAAAAGAATTGTGCATCTTTAATTGCAAATGATACTTTATGCTCAATAGTAATGGTCTATTTGTGATTTATATCCCATCTCATATCATGATATATATGTAATTACCATCATTTTGTCAACACGTACACACAAATATAAATATACTATTTTAATTGTTGTATAATTTTATTCATTTAAACACATATTTTTTAAAAAAAAACCAAATACTATTATTAAATGAAGATGACATTAAAAACCAATTACCAAGTATTTTAGATTTAATATTACAGTTTGATGAACTATAATAAACAAATCTAGTGACACATATTTTTGTCAGTTGTTGTGTGTATTCTCTACTGTTTGCTATTTAAGCCCACTTTTTTTATGAAACACTTTTCTATCTTCAATTCATACAAATTTGACAAATGAGATATCAAGAAATTTAAACACCAGCAGGATAGGGAGAGGGGCTATGCTTAAAACAAGGAATTAAAAATAGCAACATTAAGTATCTTGAAAAAAGAAAAACAATTGACACCATTGAACCTTATTCATCTTGGCCATTCTTTCTTTCCATTGAATTGAAGGTCAATCTTTAGTTGCCTCATTTTCAACAGAATCATACCCAAATTTTACCTTGCCATGGAAACAATTTCTATCCAGCAATTCAACAATTAACCCAAATAAAAACAATGATTTTACCTGAAAGATAAAATTATATTAACCTAACATGGCCTCCTCATCAAAGGGAAAAGATGAATCACAAAATTCCAACGCCGCGAAACCACCTCAGGCTGTTAAATTCGCCCGCCGAACGTCAAGTGGCCGGATAATGAGCTTGTCACGTGACGACGATTTGGATTCCGGCGAATTCGCAACTCAAAATGATTACATTAGTTACACAGTCATGATGCCTCCTACCCCTGATAACCAACCCGGAGCTGGACAGTCCGACAATAAACCCGATGGGCCTGGGTTGTACGGTTCAAGTCGGTTCGGGTCGGACACGCGGCGGCAGGAAGAGAACGGCGGAGGGAAGCTGATGAAATCGTATTCGAACAATAAATCAATGTTATTAAGGAGTCAAACGCAGGATTTTGATCATAATAGGTGGTTGTTTGAGACAAAAGGTACTTACGGTGTTGGAAATGCGTATTGGTCGGAACAAGAACCTTATGGGGCTGAAACTGGGTTAAGTATGCAAGATTTCATGGACAAACCTTGGAAACCATTAACTAGGAAGATTAACGTTTCACCTTCTATTCTCAGTCCTTACAGGTACATATTCTAACCACGTGAATTTCATGCATAGAAATGTAATGAATCCAATTTTTGTATCTCAACTTAAAGTGTATTTAGGAAACGTCTCATGCTGAACTTTGTAAGTGTACAAACTGTGCAATATATGAAGTCGCTCTTTTGTGCATGGTACACGTAAGTACGCATGTAATGCATGGTTTTCACTACAATTATCATCAGCATGAAGCGGCTTTTAGATACATTTTGCCGAGTCTTCTAAATACAACTTTGTCTAGTTGACG
This sequence comes from Euphorbia schlechtendalii, assembly GCA_949673415.1. NCBI lineage: Eukaryota > Viridiplantae > Streptophyta > Magnoliopsida > Malpighiales > Euphorbiaceae > Euphorbia > Euphorbia schlechtendalii. The sequence continues at coordinate 7,063 of CATIWQ010112659.1, read as the reverse complement.
GGCTTGAAGTTAAACCTCAAAGTTGAGGTGAGTTTGGTCAATTGTTAATTTAGCCGTTAATGAATCAAATTTAAAACCTAATTTACTGAATTAAATTAATACTCATTTCAAGAGAGTAAAACTTTCTCCACAACGGGTATATATTAGCCCAGAAATTTTACTGGTGAGCCAATGGTTTTTTTCCTTGGTAGAACTTTTAGAATGAAATAGCTTTGATTGAAATATTTATTTGTATAAACTTACTAAGCTAAATTCTTATACATCTTCATGAACAGGATACTCGTAGCTATCCGAATGGTAGTTCTAGCACTCTTCTTAGCATGGCGAATCGAGAATCCAAACAGAGATGCTATGTGGCTATGGGGCATATCGATTGTTTGCGAGATTTGGTTTGCATTCTCATGGATATTAGACATCCTCATTAAGCTAAATCCAATCAACCGATCAACCGATCTCGATGCCCTTCGCGACAAGTTCGAGCAGCCCTCTCCCTCGAACCCAACCGGCCGCTCTGATCTTCCTCCCGTCGATGTGTTCGTCTCCACCGCCGACCCCGACAAGGAACCACCACTTGTCACAGCCAACACAATCCTATCAATACTCGCAGTTGATTACCCCGTCGAAAAGATTTCGGGTTACATTTCCGACGATGGCGGTGCGATCCTCACCTTTGAGGCCATGGCCGAGGCGATCCGATTCGCCGAGGTTTGGGTGCCGTTTTGTCGGAAGCACAACATTGAGCCGAGAAATCCTGATAGCTACTTTAGCATAAAGAAGGACCCTACTAAGAACAAGAAGCGGCCTGACTTTGTGAAGGATCGACGCTGGATAAAGAGGGAGTACGATGAGTTTAAGGTGAGGATCAATGGTCTTCCCGAAGTGATACGCAGGCGAAGCGATTCGCACAACAAAAAAGAGTTGCGGAAGGAAAAATCGCTTGCCAGGGAAAAGAACGGCGGTGTGTTGCCGAAAGAAGGAGTTGATGTTCCCAAGGCTACTTGGATGGCTGATGGTACCCACTGGCCTGGCACGTGGCTCAAGCCGACTTCTGATCACTCCAAGGGTGACCATGCCGGCATCTTACAGGTCAAACCCTGATTTATTTTTCCGGTTCTGATAAGCTGTAAGGTGGCATTTGTTTCACGGAATGATTATTTTATTTTATTAGCATAGAAATAAATTTTGCAATGAGATTAACCCTAATATAGGCGCTGCACATTTTTACTTTTCTTTTTTTATATATAAATTAGGATTTTTGAAGAGGTTAAGATCAAATCCAAAACCTCCGACCTCCACTTTAAGAGGTGTGCCAGTTGAGTTATAATGAATTAGACTGGTAAAGATGATGCCAGTATGGCTCACAATATCGCTCGTGTTGTTTTATCGATGAAGTAACAGGGTGTGGTTAGATGTACAGCCTCGTTGTGTTGTACATATTTTGGCTAAGTAAAATTAAATTCCAAAAAATAGATGAAATTATCACTTGAGCTATTTGTATTAAATTCATCGTAGCTATTCATAGCTATTCTTCATTTCATGGAATAACTAGAAATAGCTGATCCAACGCAAATACAATTTTAGCATTAATTTATACAGCTATCGCATGGAATAGTCATTCCCTGAACTAAACATGGCATAAGAGTTCTTGAATCCCGAGTAAGATGTTGTTACTTTGCAGGTAATGAGTAAGGTTCCGGAAAGCGATCCAGTGATGGGTCATCCTAACGAGAAGGGACTAGATTTCACCGGGGTCGATATCAGGATACCGATGTTTGCGTATATTTCGCGCGAAAAGAGGCCAGGATTCGACCACAACAAGAAGGCTGGAGCAATGAATGCTGTGGTCAGAGCCTCAGCAATTTTGTCCAATGGAGCATTCATACTCAATCTAGATTGTGATCATTACATCTATAACTCATTAGCCATACGAGAAGGGATGTGCTTCATGATGGATCGAGGTGGCGATCGTGTCTGCTACATCCAGTTTCCTCAGAGGTTTGAAGGGGTTGATCCCTCCGACCGATATGCCAATCATAATTTCGTGTTTTTCGATGGTACACTTATGAAAATAGCTTTTATTTAAAAAATTTTGCAACTTTTTCGATATTTTACCCACCCGATTTTTACTTGTATTGTAAAACAGGAAGTATGAGAGCGCTCGATGGTCTTCAAGGTCCGGTTTATGTAGGAACTGGGTGCATGTTTAGGCGATACGCACTCTATGGTTTCCTTCCACCAAGGGCCAACGATTATAACGGAATGTTCGGTCAAACCAAATCCAAAGCTCATCATCCTCAATCAGACGATGACTCCGAGACACAACCGCTCACTTCACACCCTGACTTGAACCTGCCAAAGAAGTTCGGGAGTTCGCAGATGTTCAATGATTCCATAGCAGTAACTGAATACCAAGGCCGGCCACTCGCAGATCATGTTTCCGTCAAGAATGGCAGGCCTCCTGGTGCACTGCTGATGCCGCGACCACCACTAGATGCCCCAACTGTCGCTGAGGCCGTTGCTGTCATCTCGTGCTGGTAACGATCTGATGATAATAAATTAATATTCCACAAGGCCGGTCCTAACATTTGGAGGACCCTTGGCGAAATAAGAAACCCCTTTGATTAAAAAAAAATTACTAACGCTGAAACTTCTAAAACTTATGCATACACAGACATAATAAAAAATTCTTGGTCCCTTTTCATCGTGGGCCCTAGGCTGTTACAATGCTGGCCTATGCTAAGAACCGGCCTTGATAATCGAATGCTGATGTTGTTCTCGAACTAATTCACATTTTTCAAGTTGGCAGGTACGAGGATAAGACAGAGTGGGGCGAAAAGATAGGTTGGATCTACGGCTCGGTCACCGAAGATGTTGTGACGGGTTACAGGATGCACAACCGCGGGTGGCGGTCGGTGTACTGCATAACAAAGCGCGACGCCTTCCGAGGCACGGCACCGATCAATCTCACTGACCGCCTTCACCAGGTGCTTCGGTGGGCGACAGGCTCCGTAGAAATCTTCTTCTCCAAAAACAATCCCATGCTAGCGAGCCGCCGCCTCAAGTTCCTGCAGCGCATTGCTTATCTCAACGTCGGGATTTACCCGTTCACCTCGTTCTTCTTGGTGACTTACTGCTACCTGCCAGCGATGTCCCTTATTTCGGGACAATTCATCGTCTCATCCCTCAACATCGTCTTCCTTTCGTATCTCCTTGTAATAACTCTAACGCTGTGTCTCCTCTCGCTTCTAGAAGTAAAATGGTCGGGTATCGAGTTGGAGGAGTGGTGGCGAAACGAGCAGTTTTGGGTCATCGGAGGAACAAGCGCTCACTTTGTTGCCGTGCTTCAAGGGCTGTTAAAAATCACAGCGGGGATCGAGATATCTTTCAAGTTAACGTCGAAATCGGCGGGGGAAGATGAAGACGACCAGTTTGCTGATTTGTACATGGTGAAATGGACAAGCTTGTTCATAATGCCGCTAGCCATCATAGTGGTTAACCTCGTTGCGCTTGTCATATCGATATCTAGGACGGTGTATAGTGTGATTCCGCAATGGAATAAGCTCATTGGAGGAAGCTTTTTCAGCTTGTGGGTGCTGACTCATTACTATCCTTTTATTAAAGGGCTATTGGGGAGAAGAGGAAAAGTGCCGACAATTGTGTATGTTTGGGCTGGCTTGGTCTCAATAACGATGTCTTTGCTCATGATTTCACTTGATCCCCCGACCGACACTTCGGGTTCTAGTTCTAGTTCCAGTGGAGGTTTACAGATATAATTACAAGCCCATATATGTTAAGACACTGTCGGATTTTCAATGTTTTCTTTTTGTTCATTTTACTGTTTGGATTAGGGCGGGTAGAATACTTTTATGCTATATTACTTACCAGTTCATGTATATTCTGCACATATCTATAACATAATATAATTTAAAGTTTATGATTTATTAAGGTTCTCAAATTTGAGCTTATGAATCTAATTGATAACTAAATTCAAAATATATACAGTATTGATTATTGACTAAAATAAATCTATTGTAAAGAAAAACTTCAAACTTATGTCAGGTTTCATAGAGAAAAGAAACAACCGCAACAAATTTATTATTTAGCAATCATTTTTCTTGTCCTTTAAGCATCAAATAATTGTTTTACATGTTTTGAAAACAAAATGTTACCAATTATATTAAGGATGAGTCTATAATACATGGCATGTATTGTTATGTACTATAATCTTATCTAAAATTCATTTAAGAAGTTAAGTTACTAACTTTATAATTGTTAAAAGTAAAGGAAAAAATATCTTTATCATCCTTGATAAATTAGTGATGGTTTTTTACCTAAATTACATTCTTTTTATTATTTCCGCTTTTTAAATTAATTCTTACTTTAATTAATAAATTGTATGTTTCTCGTAAATAATTTTTTTCCTATTTAATTATAATTGAACAAACTAATTTTTTTAATAATATTATATGAATTAATAAAATTTTTTATTTGAATTAATTATTATGTTTAACTTCTTCGATAATTTGAAATTATTATAAGTATACTATACTCATCCCCAATTTATAATAAAGTTCATTGGAAAAATCGAATTTAAAAACAACTTATACAATAATAAATAATACGAAAAAAATAGTAATTAATTTGAAAAAAAGGAGGTGAACTCGATTTTTTTACCGACCATCTTTATTAGAATTATAATTTGAGGAGTTCTAACAATTTTATTTTATCATAGAAGATAAAAATAATAATTAATTGATTTAAAAATTTAATTAATTTATATAGTATTATTAAAAAGTTTGAACAATAATAATTAATTTGAAAATTAAATAATAATTAATTCAAAAAATAGCGAGGTGAATTCAGTTTTTTTTATCAATGATCATTATTATAAATTGGAGAATTCTAACAACTAATTTTATTACAAAAGTTAAACATAATAATCAATTCAAATAAAAATTACATTGAGTTATATAATATTATTTTAAAAAAATTCACAATAATTATTAAATCAAAATTTATTTTATCAAGAACATACTTCTTGATTAATTAAAGTAAGACTTAAATTGAAAAAAGTAAAAACAATAGAAAATAATGTTATTTAGCCAAGAAATTATTATTGAATAAGTTAACTTATCAATAATATAAATTTATAATTGTTAGGTAAAGGAAGTAAATTCTTTTGCTCCCTAATTCAATAATAATTTCTTGCCTAAATTGTAATATTTTCTATTATTTTTACTTTTTCGGATTTAACTCTTACTTTAATTAATCAATAAGTATGTTCTTGGTAAAATAAATTTGATTTAATTATTATTGTACAAACAGTTTTTAAATAATATTTTATAAATCAATGTAATTTTTATTTGAATTAATTGTTATGTTTAACTTTTGTAATAAAATGAGTTGTTAGAATTCTCCATTATATAATAAGGATCATTGATAAAAAAAAACCAAATTTACCTTAATATTTTTCGAATTAATTATTATTTAATTTTTAAATTAATTATTATTACAGAAGTTAATCATAATTATTAATTCAAATAAAAATTTTTATCGATTCATATAATATTAATAAAAAAATTAGTTTGTTCAATAATAGGAAAAAATTATTTACCACAAACATACTATTTTATTAATTAAAGTAAAAATTAATTTAAAAATAAAAAATAATAAAAAAAGAATGTAACTTTGGTAAGAAAATATCAATAATTTGATAAGGATGATGAAAGAGATTTATTTTCCACTTTTAACATTTATGAAATTAATAACTTGAGTTCTTAAATGCATTTTAGATATGATTACGATACATAGCAGTACATGCCATGTACCGTAGACTCATCCATTATATTAAACAACGTTTGTAACAACAAAGACCGTAAACGTTGAACCAATTTAAAGTAATATATAACCTTAGTTGGATCAATTGTTAATGGAGAAATTCAAGAATGGATGCTCTATTTAATTGTAGATAGATATTGTTTCTGATATTGGTGATGAATTTTCTATTAAGGTATAGAATATGTATTATATAGTATATTCAACTAGACTTTTCTTACATTCAAGTCAACAAGATATTAAATCCGAGAAAGTAAAATTGAAATTCAATGGCTGGTCAAATTCAAAGTAAAAGCTTCAAAAGAGAAATTGAATATGGATCTCAATTAAAATCAAAATAAAAGAAGCATTGAAACTCCTCAAGCTAATAAGCAAGTATATCGTTTTCCCGAAATTGCATTGCTTCATACTCAAATTTCCTCGAAATTATACGGATCATTGAATCATACATACGCTAATGGATTAAATAACTCGATAAATAAACACTTCCATATAGCAGTTTTCTGATTTTGCCAAGTCACGCTCTTTCTCCCGATTTAGTTCTTTGTTTATTGTAAGCTTCTTTATTTATATTTTAAGAAAATAATTATTCAAGCAAAGAGCGCCACACACATGAGGAAATAGCGTAGGATAGCTAACAGCCCAAATCCAGCAATTTTCTCTTCTTCTCCGATCTTAACGTCTATCCTTTCTCTCTTAATTTTTCTCCGAATATTGTCGCGGTCAGGGTTTTGCTGAATAGAGAAACAGAGGAAGGAAGGATGGGGCAACAGTCTCTCATTTACAGCTTCGTGGCTCGAGGCACCGTCATCCTTGCGGAGTACACGGAATTTAAAGGAAATTTCACCAGCATCGCTTCTCAATGCCTTCAGAAACTCCCTGCTTCTAACAATAAATTCACCTACAACTGCGATGGCCATACCTTCAATTACCTCGTTGAAAACGGCTTCAGTAAGAATCTATCGTCCTTTTGTTGTTATGATTGTTGTAATTCTTCGCGTGTTTGTTTTATTGTCTTTGACTTTGATTCTTTATCTGGATCAACGCTTAATTTATCATTGGAAACGTGCACGGAATTTGTTATCGAGGTGCAACTTTCAGATTTTTCTTATTATCTTTTTCAGATTCGATCATTTTGGTGTAATATGTTGATTTTCGTTCTGTATTTGATCCATTGATTGTATTGCAAATTGTTGCTTATCTTTGGATTGTTTCTATAATGGATTAC
>CATIWQ010112654.1:0-15193 GCA_949673415.1 Euphorbia schlechtendalii | reverse complement strand
ATAATTAATATTATTTGAGATCCACGTAAATCCAATTGCATGAACATAATTAAATGAGCATGTAAACTATTTAAAATAAGGTGAAATGTACAAGTATGGAAGCTGAAACTAAGAATTTGATGTTAATTACATGGACCCGTTTATGGACCCGGATCTGTGGGATCCGTTGAATCTGGATCTGAATTCTAACATTATAGATCCGACGGATCCGGATCGGATCCGAGTCCAATATATTCAAACGGATCCGGACTGGGTCCAAGCTGGACCCGATTCGGATACGGCCCGTTGCCATCCCTAGTTGTCACTTATGTCTTCATCGTCTGATTTACAAAATCGGATGGAATAGAGTGAAATAGACCATCAAGTTTGAAGAAATTCACGAATTTATCTACTATCATATTTGATCAAATTTTCCGAACCATACAAATATAAAATATAACTAATACTTGACACCTTTTAAAAAAAAATGAAATACTCTATGGTTTATCGGTAGAATTATATTCATATTTTTTCTTATCTATTTGCTCGCAAATTTTTTTACAAAGGTATCAAATTTGGGTTATATAATTAAAACCAAAAATTCTTTTATTTTGAAACTTTTGATTTTAAGGGTCAGTTACAAAATAATATAAAAGATTAAAAGTTGAGGGTTTCATAATACATTTTGGTGTTGTTGACTAATAATATTTAAATATGTTTCACCTTAAAATCTGCATCTCAATGTAATAGAATTTATTTCAGGGTTTTATGAGAAAGGGAAAAAACAAAGAAGGTAGGAAGCAGAAACCTTCAAGTTTTATTTAATTTTTTATCTAATTGGTATTGACAGTTCATGTATAATTATTAATTATTATATATTTAATAAAAAAGGAAAGTCCAAAAGGATAGCGAATAAAAAAAAGATTTGTAATTTGTTTGGACTTGGTCTAAATTAAGACATGCATGATAATGGTGGTTTGCCTTTAATTCTATGTTATGGCTTCTCAAATCAAGTACTCCTACATAAATTCTGTAACTGACTGATTTAATAAACAAAAAAATTTATTGCAGACCTAGGGAATTACTCTTTTCATTTACCTTAATATTATTATAATACGTCTTTCATATAGAATTATATCATATATCCTCTTACGCGTTTCCCATTTAAAAATTGTCATGTGTTATTTCAAATTTATATTTTCAGTATTTTGATATTTTAATTTATCTTTTTAAATTATTTTCTCATTAAATGAGACATTTTGTAGTTTTGAATGGGGACTAGAGAAGGCTGTACGATAGGGACAAAAGACTTAATTTCTAAATATATAATGTTAAAATTGGTATAAAATTTGTAAATTTTGCTGTTTAAAAAAGCACCATGTCTTATTGGGTAGAAATGTATTGTAACCATTATTATCAATAATTTCTTCTTCGAAATAGTTAAAAGTAATTGTTAAGCACTTAGAAATATTATTTGATGCTGAAAGAGTAAAAAAATGCTAGATCGCTATTTGCCACTCCTTTCTTACAGTTTCGGTTCCCATGATGTTTAAAATGTCCTTTTACCAATAAAATTTTTGCATTTTGTGATTACAAAAATACCTTTATGAATAAAAATTATATTATATTATATTTTATATTAAAATAAATAAATAATAAATTTCATATAATAAAAATAAACATTAACATGAAAGAATATGTTATAATTAATTACTATAACGAATAATTTTAAAAAAGGAAATAAACAAAAATCTTAAAATAAAATTAAAAGTAAAAAACATTATTTTTTATGCACCATCTACCCGACACACAACATCATCAAGAAATCATTATTTGTAGCTTACGTTTAAATTTATAGCAAATTTTCAATTTCCCATGTACCAACAATGTGATTTTTTCAAAGACGGAATTTGAATGTAACTGAATAAGAAAAGTTGTATAATAACAAACGAAAAATGCAAGAGGTTTTTCAAATTTGATATAATACAAGCTCAAGAAATAAAGTTATTTGTTAACATTTTAATTTTTTTTATTTTTACTACTCAATATCAAAATTTTTATTTATTATATTTTATTTTAAAATTAGTTGGATGAAATATAATGTTTTAGTAAATAAATATAAATGACGTAAAATAATATCGGGACGGTTAGTGTTAAGGGGTAAAAAATAACATTTCTTAATTTTATAATAGATAAATATAAAAAACATATAAGAAATTATGAAGGATGGTAAGTGTAAAATTAGATATTCAAATATTATCACATAAAAAAAGTTGTACAACAGTTCTCAACCAGGTTGTAATAATAATATGAAAGTTGTTAAGCGTATAACATGTCTGCTCGATCACCATTTACTGCCCCTTTTACACCTACCACTCAAAAAATGACAAAATGTCTCTATGAACAAGGATAAATGAAATTATGCATGCCCTCTTTTTACATTAACTATTTTGTAAAAATGTTCTTATAAATTAACATTATATTTGAATTTGAAAAAAAAACACATAATTAGTACAAATCCTAAAAGACATAACCACCATGTTTTGATCTAGTAGATAACATTTTGGAAAATTCAAGAGGTATGTGATTGTATTTCAAACAATCAACAAAATTAACAAAAAAATATTTTATATTACCAAAAAAATCTAAAAAGATATTACTTACTATTTTAACAAATTATTCCATCCACTACTTCTGACTTGCTTATATATTATTATTGTAACATATATTTAATGATCACAGAATTCATAAATTCTTATTCTAATAAATAGAAATATCTTCTTAGAATTTTAGCTATACAATGCCTATTTGACATAAAAAAAAATGTAAAAGATATTATTGACAAATTATAGGGTAAAATCTCAATGATCGGGTCATACATCATTAATAAATATAATAAATTCTAATATGTACTTTTATTTAATCAATACTTCTGATTATCTTAGTATTTAATATTTCATATGTCAAATTTTTTAAAAACTACTATAATTTGGGTGAAATACAATGGTATAAATTAATTTGAGTAATAAAAATTGAATTTTACCTGAATGGGTGAAATATGAAAGATATATAAATAATTTTAGAATGCGGTAAATGTGAAAAAGTGGGGCAAATGGCATCAACTTTTTTTTCAATAAATATAATAGGTATATAGATAAGTTTGGCATGCAATTTATGTTTTTTTCTTGTTATATCCTTTTATCATAATTCCAACTTAATTTTTTAATTAAATATTAAGATTTTTAACAATCATATATTTAAAATGTGATATAAATTATATTACAACAATAATTGATAATATTTAGTGCTCGTTTGGAAATTTCTAAACATCACTTTTTTCAATATCAAAAAACAGATGTAAGTAAATTATTGCAATTGTTATTTTTTTTAATTCAAAAGAAGGTAACTTAACATTTTAAATGTTAAAATATTAATATTTTTACTAATTTGATAACACGTAATATTAGTTATGTTACAAAAATATATAATCATATTTAGTGCCGACTCGTAAATTTCTAAACATCAAAATTTTACTTTTTCGGTACCAATGCTTACAAGTTTTTTTTCCTATACGCAGATAAAAAGTGATTAACAACTAGCAAAACCAACCACAACAACTAATTAAGCATAACATTCTGCACCAAACAGACAATTAATGTTAATACTTCATAATTTAAATTGATCCTTCAAATAAAAATACAAAACAATGACGTATAAAATTTTGGATCATTTTTTTGTAATATGTGCAAAAAGGTACACATTCAAATGATATGATTACAAAATTAAGAATTCTGAACATATTATCTTAAATAGAAAAAGTATAATACTAAGCAAATAATTTATTGATTTGATTTTAAAAACATTTGAAAATTTTAATGTCATTTAGTTATATTAAAATTTCAAAATAGTTAAAATTTTAACTGAAATAAATATTTAAAATATAATATATCTGACCTAAGTATACTTTAAATAAAAACCCAAACATAGTTTTTTAGCTTTTTATAATATTATATTAGTTTCCCATTTTAATTGATATAAATTAGTTTCCTTTAAACCAATTTAAAACTTCAAAAGTATATTATATAGAAATATACTACCAATTGAGTGTATTGACTCGATTGCAAAACTATAAGATGCAGAGGCAAACTCGGTCCGGCCCGACAGTTTAGATCAGCTAAACTCAGATTCGATGATAAAAATGAGCTAATCATATAAAAAACTCTTCATGTATTTAATTCGTTAATTACTTGTTGACCCGATTACTAACCCGATGCGGGTTAATGGATCAATAAATTTTATTTTTCATTTTTTTAAATAAATTATTATTAAATTTAACCTCTAAAGTCTATATGATTTATAATTTTAGTTTTAATGATTATATTGTTGTTCATTTTTTCATTACTCTACCTTTTTGTAAAGGTACAAATAAGGGAAAGTTATAAAATTGGATGAATTTCAGGATTACTTGAAGTCCAATTTTTGGATCTTAACTTAATTGATCTAATTAAGATTCATAATTTGAACAATATGTTCTTGTTGCTCATCCTCTCATCCCTTATGGCGTGAATCAAGGAACACCAATTATTGAGTTTAGAAATGATAAAGACTTGGAATTGAAGTGGGAAGATTATTTTCTAATTACATTTACAATGTCCAATTCAAAGAGAGTTCAAGAAGCTTTGAATAAGCAAATCAAAGAGATCTTGGTTAATTCTTATTGGATCAATAACATGATGGAAGAACATAAATGGGTTGCCTACATAATGATGGTTTGTCTAGGGGAGAAATTGAGTTTCAAGAACTCGTGAATAGCCTTATCAATGCACAAATGTATAACTCCACGGGAATTTCAATTGCGCTTAGCATTTCCTAGATCCTTCTCATCAATGGACTCCTAACGTATATGAAGGAGTGTGGTTCATTTGAAAAATTCCTACCTCTCTATTTCTCTCTAAGATGCTTTTGGATTTTTCAAAACTCCATGGACATGCAAAAGAGAGATGTTATCCCCACTCAAACCAAGATATAATTTTTACTTGTTCAAATAGTAATTAAGGTGAAGCAGGGTTAGGAACAATGAATCTATCTTATTTTACATTAATTAGATTTCTTTTATTATTTCATAGTTAGTAAATTCAATTCCCTAGTTTGTTTCATATTTCAAATTAAATCTTATTCTTTAAGGAATTCTATCCTAAAGCTAAAGGTATTTTATGTTTGGGAAAAATATACTATCAATTTTGTGCCGGTTAGTATTATATCTAGACATTTTCTTATGTGTTTTAGTTAATGTTTTTTATTTATTAAAATTAAGATTTCCTTTTGGAATTTCAACTTCTCCTTTAAGTTCGAGTAATTGTGATCTTGTCCTTGAAGTATTATTTTGATTGTGATTAATTGTTGTGAATAGACAATTGAGAATCAATCCCATAACAGGTTATTTCATCTAGTTCGAAAAGTTGTATTAACTATATGTTAACTTAATTGTTTGTTTTATTTGCTAAGATTGGTTATGTTATTGCTGCTTTTTTATATCATATTTTGATTTATTATTCATTTTTCTAATTTATTTGTGTTTCATAAAATCAATTGATGGTCAGTCATTGAGTTTGAATTGCGCGTCGGGTGACCAGATTCACATCAATACCTTCTACAAGTATTTTTGAATGTTCTTATCTTATTTTTCCATTATCTCTCAAGCCGTTTTTAAATGTCACTTTAGAGTTTTTTGTTCGTTTCATTTTTATCTCTAAAGCATCATCCATTGTGGTATACTTTTTTGAAAAATTTTATTCAACTGTTTGATATCTGGTAGAAACCTGATAAGAAACTTTAGAAATCTCACATTTCATTGGAAGTTTGTTCAATCCACCAAGTTTAAGATTATACCAATTTTATGCTATATTTGATAAATATACTAGCATTCTACCAAAAACCTATCAAGTATATGTCTTATATTTCATAACCAATGCAAAGATAAAACTCTATTAGCTAGCATGTGCATACACATTAGGAAGGATTTCTACAAAAATTCACATACAACATCCTACCATGTACCTACCTAGTACAAAAGTAGTAAACAAACAACTATAAGTTTTAAAAGTAAATGAAAATGCATTAGACATCACTTACAAAACATTAGATATGAAAATATATAGAAATTGATTCAGGTAGGTATCTAGTATGAACCACATAGAGATCTGGTAGGAACAATAAACTATCAAATGTGATAAAAAATCTTATAGGCATCTAGTAGAAACCTCATAGATATGTGATAGGAACAATAAACTATCAAATGTGGTAAGAATCTTGTTGGTATCTAATAATAAACACTATTCTATTGGACAATTATTACAAAAGCAATAAGCAACCAAATTTTAATCTTAAAAGTAAAAGAAAATGCATTGAAAAGTGATTACAACACATGCGATATAAAAATCTACAAAGTATTGAACCAAACAGGTATCTAGTAAGAAGAACAAATAATTTCAAATCAGATATGAGTTTGGAAGAAACTTGGTAGGTATCTAGTAAGAAGAATAAATTGTGGCAAATCTGGTATGAATCTGGTAGGTAACATAAATATATGTCACATTTTATCTTCATAACATAACATATGTGTACGTATCAAGAATGATTTTTAAAAAATTCACATGCATACGAGCATCCTATCAGATACTTTCAAAAACTTCAATAACTGATAAAAATTTGTTGAAAATCTTATATTTCATTGGAAGTTTGTTCAATCCATCAAGTTTATGTTTGTAATAGGTTTCTACTTTATATCATAAGTTTACTAACATTCTACTAAATATATTCAAAAACTTTGTTTTCAACTGTTCGATATCTGGTAAAAACGTGGTAGGAACCATATATTTCATTGTTACCATTCTAAATAGAAACTTAAAAAGTTATAAAAAAACAAAATTGCAAATTTAAAACAACTAGCATCCTTCCAGATACGCACTAGGTTCGTATTCAGAAAAAACTATAAACTTAAATAGGCTATACAATGAAAAAAAAAAAAAGAAAAAAAAAAGAATTAAAAGGTAAATTTGTAAATATTTCACACAAATCCTACAATTTACTGTAAATAATGGTGTAAAAAGCTAGTAGTTTAATTTACATATACTCTCAAAATATTCATTCTCATGCTTTCTAATTTTAACTAATATCTATAGTTCATTATGTAATTTTATATAATTTTATTTATTTTATCATTTATTGTTTTATTTTTTATATCTCGTGTAAATTAATATTATCATATTTTTATATAAAAACAATTAATTTGCTAATAATGAACATTTTGTGCAAGTTAAATGTGAAGTTATTATTCTTAAATTAGCTTTGATCACATTATTAGTATCAGTCAATAATTAATTGTTTTTTTTAATGAAAATGGAGTCTTTTAATCTTAGTACTAGGTTGGCACCTTTTGTGACCCTTACCGAGAAAAAAAATGCTCCTAATGAATAATTAATTTGTTTTATATATCGCCTTTTAATGTTGTAAAATATTAAAAGTGAAAATTTTTTAACATTTCATTCTACACAGGTTAAACCCCGGTTGACCTAGCGACTCTTAAACATCTCCCTTCACAGATTCTAGAGATCAGAGAGGCTCAGAATCTCAGTGATACATAAATTTTATCTTTACCAACGTAATAGTAAATGAACTTTGAAATTATACATAGAGGTACATGAATTTATTAATTTACTAACATGGTTGTCAAAATTACTTTTGACATTCTAAATTACCTTTCACTTCTCATATAACAGGTTAAATCTCATTTCCAAATTTTTTGCTTCCAATTCTACCCTTGTCTTCTTCAAATCTTAGTATTCCGCATTATTTTTACTTCTTTTTCAAATAACTAGTTATTGATTAAAAAGTCAAAATGCGAAAACCCAAACCAAATCACAAAGTGGCCTAATAACTCATACGAAAAATTAGTATGAGCTACTACTTGGATTCGCTCTATTCAATTTAGACACATAAAAATCTAAACTTATTCAAAAACAGATTACAAAGTCAAATTTTAACACCCCTTAAGGTTGTGAAAATTTTATTCAGAAACATAAATATGGTTATAGTCATGTTCAAGGTTATCAATCATGATTATAGTCATGGGCATAGTTATTGTCATGATTATAGGCATTGGTTATGTGAATGTGCATTGTGTGGAGTCAACAATTCCTCCTTCTATTGTATATTCACGGTAGCTTTGTTTCTGCAACTTCATTTCTTTGTAGCTTTACATCTAACCAACAATGATATTATTGGTTAATGGATGAACTTCATAATCTCTTTCAACTAATTTCATGATAATTTGGCTTGGTGTTGAGGTCTAAATGAACCTAGCAAGTGCACTAGATCGTGTTAGTAGTACGAGGTAAGACCAAGTGTCATTCCCATGAGGAGTAAAGGAAAGTAATTTATCTTATCGGCTATTCAATATGTTAGAGAGTCTCCATATATAAAAGTGTGAGAGAAATACTTTAAGTAAAGGTTGTTGTAAAGAAACTGAAGTAAGGTTGTTGCAAAATGAGAAACAAAAGTAAGATTATTGTAGCGAAAATAATAATGATAAAAACACAAGCTTTACCAGGCTATGAAATAGTGTCCATGATGTTTCTGCTTCTTCATTCCAACATGTTAGGGTCCCTAGATTTATATGGTATCTTACCTGCTTGTCATGTAACAAAGCATGACATACCATCCTGTCACTTAGTACTTAAATGCTTTCACACCGAGTTATCCACTTAGGAATTAGACCTCAAACATTTAATTTAAGTAAGCATCTAGAATAAATTCTAGAATCTTTAGCAAAATTTAATATCCTTTTGGTGCGTGTAAACTTAGGTGACTAATAAGAGGCCTAAAGTTACAATTTACCTTTCATCTCCTTACATCATAATCCAACACGGGCTAGCTAGACCAATGAGACCATAAAAATAATAATAATCAATCAAATTAAAGATGCATCACTAGTACAAAAATGGCCTTTTGGATCGGTTATTTTCATTTATTTGGATCGGTTTTGTAGCGATCCGACAGTTGCCGATCCAAAAGCTTAATGTCATTTGTATCAGTTTTAAAACTTATCCAATTGAGTAATTAATTGGATCGGTTTTAAGAAAATAACCGATCGTAAAAGTAATGATGAAAGTGAACTTCAAAGCATCAAAAGCATCGGTTTTTGAGGATAACCAATCCAATTGATTATATTATATTATTTTTATTTTTCATATTGTTTTACATGAAACTTTCAACACCTGTAATATTCCATTATAAATATCATCATTATTAAAATGTATCCAAAGACACATCCAACATAATTGAACTTTCAATCTTCAATAAGAAGTAAACTAGTAATTTCATACATTATTCTTCAATGAAAACAAAAAACTTTAGTATAATATATTACATATATAATTCTCATCAACATTGTGCACATACAAAACTCACAACTCAAACTTACATATTAAGACAACAGATCATTTAAGATGCAAAAATGTCTCAAACCTCATTTACCTCCTCGGGCCTATAAAAGATAGTCACAACATAGTCTACAATCATCAATATGCTCGACATTAAGACCAATAAGCCAAGATCCAAATGAAACATCCTCATTTGCATACTTGCGCAAAACATGCCTGAAATAATTTTGTCAACAACTTAAGTAGGCAGAAATATAGCTACCTAGCGTAGAGCTAATCTTAAATTTCAGCTAAGTGAACTAACTCACTAGTTTATCGATATACGTACATAGCCAAATATTTTGAAATAACATAAAGCTACACAATAGCATGGCAGAAGTATTTGTTTCTTGTTTCCCCAAATTTCCAATACTCTAGTTCATGGTATCTTACTCCTATGTTCCATAGAACAGTGTAAGCATTCATGATTCCATTCTTTCAATTGAATAAATAAAAGAAATTTGAATGTAATAAATTTTACGTACTTCTGATTTAGGACAGGCCCTGATTTCATGCATCCTATGTATACCCGTGGTTTCTTCGGTATTTAACTAGTGTTTCTCCAAGTGTTGTTGCATTATGTTCAAGGAAATTAACTTAACTTATACACCAGTATATTTAATATGGATCTAAATCTTCCTGATTCGCTATTAGATAAGGATTTTCCAATTTTTAACAGGCTCAGATGATCATATATACCAGTTCCATTGATATATTAAATGATGGTGGTGAAGCTTCCTTTGCCCGGCTCGCTTCTTTTTTAATAACTTGGGACGCCTTCAATGCACTATATATAGCATAAATAAGTTGCTCATGAGAATTTGGAAGATAATAAATTGAACTATAAACGAACGTAATTAAAACTAGTTAATTATGAAAAATAATATTTAATCAAATAATTGAAAAATATATACAAAATGAGCATCAATTATGAGGACAAAAAAACTACTATCCACTTTTTATCATTACATTAAGTCTAATTTAAAGTCCACTTCTGGAGCAAGCAACAAGATCATTCAAGCACTGCTATCAAAAGTTAATTATAAACAATAACTGAAGGTTGAAATTTAAAGTTAATTATAAACAATAACTGAAGGTTGAAATTTAGATATACGATAATTATGTTTTAAATTTGAGTTGAATAGGAACAAAATAAGCCCCAGTTTGTTGGGAAACTCCACTCTTTTTCTTTAGAAATAGCCTAAACTTATTCAAAATAATATCATAGTAATTAAATTTAGAGGATGCAACCCATTTGAACATCACTGGAATGTACTTCAACAACTACAAAAAATCAACACATGAGCTCATAACTTAGTAAATAAATATATTTACTTAAACTAGAAATAAGACAAATAACCCAAGACACACAAGTTAGTAGACATTAAATGGAAACTTAGAAAAATTTGCAAAGAGCATGTCATGGAAATAACAATGTATTGGGAATATAGCCTCAATTGAACGACAATTGTATACATGTATAGCCACAGTCACATGTGAAATTCAACAAGTTCCAAAATTCAGCTTGATTTGGAATTCATTTAATACATAATATAATAGTGGAAATGCAGATAGTATTCAAATTTAAGTTCTAAATTATATTTTCTCAAATAAGAAGTAAAAAGAGAAGGAAAAAATATATAGGAATAGATGTTCTACATAAAGTATGGAAGAGCTTACCTACATGAGGCCCTTAACACACCATGCATAACATTTTAAAAAAACAATAAACTAATTGGCAGGACATATGAATGGGGCTTGCCAAACAAAAAGAAATGTCCTCTTCTTTACCAGTTATCGCTAACTTTATTAGAAAAGAAGTAATTCAACAAGTCTCCACCTCATACACTAGAATTTATAAACCAAATGCAAAGTGTGAAGTAAACTATTATCCAAAAAGAACAAGATCAAAAAAATCATAAGCGAAAAAGACCAGTTAGAAATCAATAGTTGTTATACATTACCACGAGCAACATTATAAGCTCCCTTTTTTCATGAGGCGAACTTATCATACCATCAATTGCATATACACAGTACAAGTACCAACAACAAATAATAAGTTGAAATTATTTTCACAGTTCTCCACACAGTAACAAATTCCAGTTGTATGGGGTTTTTTAATTGAATAAGCATTGCTTCCATTCATTGAGCGTTAAATAGAAAACCTTTAAGCAAAGTTTTATACAAAATCAGAAGTCATACTTGGACATTAAATAAAAAACACATCAATTCAATATTACCAATATTCAAAAACAATGTTCCCTGCATTTTATATAATATGAATATTGTTACATACAAAATCCTTATTAACTCTAATCTACTAATTTAGTCATATTTTAATTACCTAATGTACAGATCAAGCCAATATAAGGAGACCCCAATTGACAAACTTTGCATACAAAAACCAGATATTAAGAATGGATACTATACAAAACTAACAAGTCAATACCTGAACTCAACTTAATTCAGGAACAACATTAAAACAACTAAATAATATCATCTAATCTTAATATGAATTTGAAAAGGGTAAATCATGAATTTCAATGATTAATTCTTTGTTTTTTATTCAATGCATTTTTAACATGATAGCTTTGAAAGAAGGTTGCTCATAGAATAATATCATCTAACCTACAAACCATATGCCAAATAGCAGAGCAAGAAAAAACAAGGAAAATACAAATTGAAGGCACAATCTCAAGCTTCTAATTCACCAAAGAAATAGCAAGTACCATGAATTAACATATCAACCAAAGAAATAGCAAGTACCATGCTGATTCTCACAGATCCACAGAGAAAGAGACAACTGAAACAAAAAGGATTTTGTTTTACCTCAAAGCGAAGCTTTCCCACTTGAAATTTCTGTTACTCTTCGTAATATGCAACCTCAGCACACACCTAATTTACATTGATTACTGAAGGATATAAGAATAGGTCTAAGAATAGAGAAACTGATAGTTGTTTTGAAATTGAGCACCAAGTGAAAAAGGAATAAGAAAATTACTGTAAATCGCGTATTTGGTTGGCTACAATCTTGAAATTTTCAGTTGATTGAGTTATTAGGTTGAATTAGAAAGATGGAGATAGATTTTAGGAAATCATAGTTGAAGAAAATGGACTAGGGATTTAAGAACTTTTGATTTTTGATTTTTATATTATCCTTTAAAGCTTAATTAGAAGATGACGTGTACATATCCCAAGCACGTATATATGCATTTGGGCTTTTTGTCCAAGCCTTTGGACTTTTGCATCAATCCAATAGCCATTTCCATCGGTTTAATTAAACCGATGGAAATTTTTAGGTACATTTGTAATGGTTTTAATTAAAAACGTTGCAAATGACTGTATATCCACTAAATATTTGCAACGGTTATAACTAAACCGATGGAAATGCACATTTATTCTGTTTATCAACATTTATTTAATTAATTTTTTTTAAAACCAATGTATTTGGATCGGTTATGTAAAAACCGATCCAACTTATATACATTTGGATCGATTTCCTTAAAACCGATCCAAATGACACGATACAAAAGGACATTTCTCTACTAGTGCATGTTGGTTTAAAGAATGTTCTACACTACAAGACAAGCCACCGGAAAAGCCTAGCAAGCTTGCATGGAAACTACTCACTACTCATAATAAACTATATAATAACATTAATTAGATGCATGAAGAAATTAGGAAATACTAATATGATAGAATGTAACACCTCAAAATTTCTAAATTTTGACATCGACATATTGTTACTATATTTAAGGAATGATAAGAAAAAGTTAAAGTTCAGTAATAGTCAAATGGAGCGATGTTTGATCGCTAGTCAAACTTTGACCCGAAACTTTGCAACTTGAGACCGAAAATTTCTATAATTATAAATAATGTAAGAAAGAATATATAAGCTATCATGGGAGCTTATAATTATATGTGCATGTTATTCTCTTACAGAATTTTATTATGAGATTATAAGACAGTTTAACCGAGAAAATGTGATAAGTATATAATATAATAGAACTAAGGACAAAATGGTAATTTCACATATATTTTTCTTATTAATTTCAATTGATTCCTGCGTATCATTCTCATCATTTCTTCATCTCCTTCATTTCTACATTTCCCTTCCCTTTCATCCCACTTTCTTTTAAAATTCCACGACCTCAAAAACTTCTAATTTCTTCATTTCGACTTCTAATTCTTGTTAGAAATCAATCTCTAAGCCATATATCATCATCAATTTTAGTAAATCAAGGCTAGGAGAAGAAAATTTCAGATTCTAAGTTCTTAATGAATAGTAAACCAAATTGGGGGTAAGAGAAATTAAAGTTTCATTAGTATAGATCATGACATATTTAAGGTATTTGAAGGTATATTTAAGTAGTATTTTGATAGAATTAATTATGATTTTGTAGAGGAAGCTAATACAAATAGATCAAAGGGGAAAGAGGTTGAAGAGGGCTATTAAAGAGCTTAAAAGAGGTTTGTGTACACTAATTTCGAATTTTCGGTTTTGTTGAAAAATTTCCAGATTGTACCTTTGTTTTTGTTTTAATTTTTTCTCAAGATATATTGCTCTAATTTGAGTGATTCTTGATTCTATGGGCAATTAAAGAAACTGAACTAAATATGTTTAGAAGGAACCAATTTGATTTTCGTTCATTTATTATGTCAAATTTTAGTTTGAAGTTGAATCATGAAATCTGTTTTTGGGAGTTTTTCCAGTTTGCACACTATTCAGTGTTTTGAGTATAAATTGATCTATATTGATTGGATTTCTGTGATTCTTGTGGCATTGAAAATTTGAGACATATGGCTAGGTATTTTAAGAATTAACTTTTTTGATTTGAAGATGTTTTAATGGAGAAAAATGTAGGGGAAGTCATGGAAATTTTTGAAAACATGAATGCTAATTTTATTGTGTTTTATTGATATTTAGTGATTTAAAATTTAAGGATTTGAGATCCTTAATACATGAATTTGTGTTGAATTATATTTATTATATCATACTGAAATTATAAGAATTTTTATATATTTATTGCCCTTAGAAAAAGAGTTGAAAATGGGTGCGGGTAAATTGGCACCAATAAAGGGGGGTTCAGTACTGTACAAACAATTGGAGCTTTATCTCCGGGGCTTAGTGCCGATACTGTTATTATTGATTTCAGGAGCTTCAGCTTTAAGCTTTATGCCATAATTAGGAGCTTCGTCTTCGAGCCTTGTGCCATTATTAGGAGCTTCGGCTTCAGGCTTTGTGCCGTTATTAAGAGCTTCGGCTTTGGGCTTAATGACAACCCCCGTATCTAATACCATTAATGATGCTTAGTTTATTTTGGGCAATTATTATTTATGGTTATAAGTAAAATATTGAAGTTGAGTTTTATATGTTTAAATATGTATATTGAAATTTTGAAATGTGTTTTCATGATTTTATTTAATCATAAATAAACTGTATTTTATGTTTTAAATTCTATGAAATCAGAATTAGTGTACACCACTAAGCAAGTTGCTTAGCGAGTAGTTATTTTCTACACGCAGATTCAAAAGCTTTGTAGATAGTGTGGACCGAAGTGGTATAAGTGGATCAGCTTAAAGAGTATAATAGTGAAAAGACTCAAGGTGGATTATTATTATTTTCATATAACATTTTGGTTTGTAAAATAATGGCATGTACTAGTTAGTGTGAGGAGCGAGAATTGCATTTTGATAATATTTGGAGTTTTTGTATATGAATATTGAAAGTAAAT
>CATIWQ010112603.1:0-15368 GCA_949673415.1 Euphorbia schlechtendalii | reverse complement strand
TTCTGTCATTGTGCCTTCATAGGGTTATCCGTCTCCTTCTTCATAATCCCTTAGGTACTTGATGCCCCTTGTGGGCGAGTCGACCATTTCTTTCTGCGATGTCCCTTTAATGGTTGGCAATCATTTCATTCTTCGGTTGATAAATGAGACTGTTTCATTCTTCAGCCATTGAGATAACTGTTTCCTTCTTCGATTGTGTTTTGTATTTCCTTAATAGGATGTTGACTTGCTTCCTGTAACAAATCAGAGAGAAGATAATGTTAATACATTTGATGGCGAATGTTTTAATTATTTAATTGAGTTTATGCAAAAAAAATTTTTTGCCCCTTCAATCAAAAATTAAAACATAATAAGTAAATAAGTTTAATAAGAAATTCGAGGGTGTCCCGAAAACTGCTCCGTTGTTTAGGAGGCTTTTGTGGCGTTGTAACGTTGACTTTAGGCTTGAGTGGGTCATTGTCTTGCTTGTACGTTCCTCATGTGGAGGTGGGTATTCTTGTTTATTGGGACGGTGTTACCCTGATTCGGAATCGTTTTTACCTGTAAATGTCATGATACGAATGTAATGTGTGCATGTTTTTATGCATGAACAATATTTATCATATGATGTATGTTCGTTTATTATAGGCGTCGTGGGCTTCGTTCATTGAAGAGCCTTCTCTTGTACTGGTGCATGGTTGCCCCTATAACTTGTCTTGTTAGGGATTCCATGGGTTCGTTGAATCAGATTCAAGTTCATAGCTTGGATCTGATTTGAAGAAAGTCTGGATGAGTCGTTGATCTTGCGTTGTGTCGACGATGATCGCTTGGAAGCTGTTTGGCTGAAATGTTGAAGGTATATGATGCCTCGTACTGTTCCAAGGAGGAGATGATGAATTTGATATTTCTTTGGTTCTAATTTCTGCACAGATCGTCCTTGCGGGTTTTCAATCTATCGAACATTATCTTAATTTTTACCTGGACCTCCCTTTCAAGTTTTTAATCCATCAGACTTATTTTTCTTGTTTTTTTTATTTATTTTTTTGGATGTCTACTTGCAATATTCAACCATCGGCATGCAAGCAATCAAAATAAACATATGCATAAAGATTCAGCAAAAATGACAATTCATTGATGAACTTAACATGGGTATAAATGTTTCAAATGATTTGACTCCTTCCATCAATTAGCCCTCTCCGGTTTTCTAACCAATGTTGTTCTCTCGACGTCCTAAGTTTTGCCTAAGCCTCCCTTTTCAGGTTTTATACTCAACGGATTATTCTTTTTGTGATTTGAAAGAAGCCCTAAATTTTGCTCAATTAACCGAGTGTTAATTGACTGCTAAATACAAATTTATTTTTTTTTGTTTATACTGCTTTTTATCGGTTTATTTCTTTCACCTATACGTGATAGAAATTATGTAAAACTTGGTAGATTTGGTAGATTAGTCGCCATCCATGTCCACGACTTCATTTGTTGTTTTGTTCAACATCTCTGATCGATTGGTTAGTGCTCACGCCGCCTTGCTAGCTTGAGGTGTACGTGATGATGAATCTTGATCATCGATGTTTCTTGCGATGGTGCGATGATTGCCTCACATATAGTAGCGAGTCGTGTGAAGGAGTTGTTGACGTGTTCAACAATCTGACTGCTTTCTATCTTTAGTGTTGTGCCATCTATTTTGACCTTTCTAGGGCTTCGATCATTGCTTTACTGCCCCACAAATGGTGGTGAGCCTTGTGATGGAGTTGTTAACGTGTTCAACGATCCGACTCCTTCTTTGTGACATTGCGCCAGTTGTTTGATCTCATGAATGGTGGCGATGGAGACGTGTTCAACGATCTAACTTCTTCTTTGTGATGTTACGCCAATTATTTGGTTTTGTGAATGGAGTTGTTGACATGTTCAACGATTTGACTCCTTCTTTGTGACCTTGCATCAGTTGTTTGGTCCCAACTTGCTTGGTCAACATTTTGGCCTTATTCTAGCTCCAATCCTTTTGATCTTTGCATGCTTCATTCTCTTGTTTGAGTCAGTGAACGTTTCGTGTTTGGAGATTTTTCCGTTGATCTTTCGTCCTTGTATGATGAAGCAATTACTATCACGCGTTGCTAAGTACATGTATTTGTCTCTCACTTTCTCTCAAGAGTTAAATCATTTGAATTTATTATGGGGAATCCATTTATACCCAAATTAATTTCATGAAATGATGTGTCACGTGTGCTAAAAACATTATGTATAGGCTTATGAGAATGCGTGATGTCATTGATAGAATATCAAGCAAATAAACAAAGTTCAATTTATTCAAAAATAATTTAAAAGAAGCCTTGTAGGAAAAGTAGATAAATGCTAATTTATTACATAATAATTCATCATGGATTAGTGTCCCCATAGGTGTCCATGGATTCGAAGTGCTCCATCCGCTCTGCCTTCTCAAACACTTCTTGATAGCTAGAGAAGCTATCAGATCTGAATTTGTTCCTATATGGTGGCAGTGCGCCATCCAGCAGCTTTGTTGTGGCCATCCAATGTGTATAGTAACATTTGAAGTTCTCACCCTGCCTTTGCCTTATGGCCTCCAGATGTTGCATTGTGGTTTCCGTTTGAGAGTTGAAACCATAATGCCCTTGCATAGCTTGAGCAAGGCTATTCCAATCGGTAGCTATGTCTAGAGGAAGATGGTTATAACATTCGTTGACAGAGTGGCCTAAGGTGACGACGAAGAGCTTAGCCATCATTCGGTCACTGACCCTCAATGCTGTCATCACCGTCTAAGAATGCATCAAGTGAGCGCTCGGGTCGCCAGATCCTATGTTCTTCTCAAATTGCAGAATTGCGAAGTTTAGGGGTAAGCTATCCTCTTCTCCCATCATCGGTTGCATAGGGTATGTGTTCCTTAGGTGGCCACCGTGAATGACCAGGAATTGCTTCCATAGTTCTGCCATTCCTAGTTAATGAAGGATGGCGTTCCCTGCGCTTGGATAAGAGCCATATTGCCCCTATGGATATGCCGCAAAATGGGGCAGTTGAGGTGCCTGGAGCTGTGAGGTAACCGATGTACTCCAAGTGGGAATAGGCTCTTGGTAGAAGGGCCCCGTGCGAATGCTGGCTAGATAGTTTATCCAGGGAAGAATGGACTAAGGAGTGCACCTGCAAGAAAATATAATGCATGATCGCGTGTTTGGGTAACACCCTAGGGAAAATGCCTATGGTTTATTTACATGAAGGTTACAAATGGGTTGTTGATGTAGAAGGTCCTTGTTGCGCTAAAATACACTCCAAGCCTCTCCCCAAATGGGTTGAGGGAGGTACATGTGATATGGCAGCAAGTGCTCCACGCCCTCAAGTACTATCTTTTCTTAGGGAGGTAGATTAGTACAAGAGAGAGTTTCTCGGTAATGGGGGTACCTTAGACTTATAAGCTAATCCCTTCTATCGCAATGCGTTATTATGAATATGTCATAATTAAGAGAAAATGGAATAATGTGATCAATAATTTTCAGCACTTATCTAAAATCTAAAACCTTTAAAAAACAAGTTTTAGAAAAAATCCCCAGAGGAGTCGCCATTATGAGCGGGCGACACAGAGCGGTGGACCGAGAGCGCGCGGAGATGAGAACCGCAGTCCACCAGGGTGTTTGAAAAAAGAAACCACTAGGTTGGGGACCAGGAAGAAAAGTTAAAAGAGAGGGCGAAAAACATTTTAGATTGGTTTGAACCCGAATCCGCCGTCTCTTAGTGCGGAGTCACCACCTGGATTAGCTCTTTCCAGGAATTAGAGTCTTGTGAGGCTTAACGTCTGGGGGATGGCCCATCAAGACACAGAGATTCGGATCCGGGATGAGTTGCTTATTTTTTAAATGATCACATTGTATTACATCTACAGAAAACTGTATTTTCTTAATTGCGCATATTCGCACTTAGGTCATTTATAGAGTTTAAATGCATGATTTAACGCGTATATAGAAAGTTGTAAATCCATACATTAAGCATTAAATAAATCCATCCACAAAGCAGTAAGTAAATGCGGAAAAGAAATGGGAAAATTAAAGATTACAAGGCTTCAAAAATCGGGGGATGTAATCGCCCGCTAACCTGTTAATTACATTTCCTAAAAGGAATGAAATTGCGATACCCAAAGGAAAATTAAAATCCTAAACATACATCTAATCCTAATCTACCTGCATCCACAAAGGTTAGCACAGGGGATATCACATATATGTTCGATTTGATTTTAGCGAGGCCCGTGTGACCTAATTAAAAAATCGATGATTTTAAAGTTGTTAATTTAAATAAAAATAGTTCATTTTTATTTACACGTATGTTGATCAATTTTATTAGTGAAAATGACCGCATGGCAAAAGGTGAGGTCTGTTATCCAAGAATATATTTTATTCCCTTCGTGGAGGTATTCTAATACAATTATTAAAAAGAAATAAAAGAAGAATGAGAGAATTACAACATTATTTACAATAATAAGGAATAAAAATAATTCCTAGGTCCACAAATAAAAACAAAAGAAGATGAAAGCAGATGAAAGCATGAAATTCGCAACTCTAGGAACTCAGAGACTTACCCTTGCGGTATAAATCCACTTTGGCGATTCCGTTCAGTATTTCGAAGTCCTCATCGTCCTTTAGTTTAGGTGAAATTGTTGATGTAAAAGCCAAAAAAAATCTTCGTTTAATTCTTGGAATTTTAGTGTGATTTAATTGGAAAATACGTGTTTATTTATCCAAAAGATAATCAAACTCGGGTTCTAAATTTGTTTTAGACTCGAGAATATCTGAGGATATAAGAAGAAAAGATGAAGAAATTTGATTAAAAGATGAAGAAATTTAGGATCCAAAAGTGTTTTGGATCCGAGAAAATGTTAGAAGAAAAGAAGAAATTTTTGTTTGTATTTTTTATGTGAAAGAGAGGATTTTTCTCCCTGAATTTTCCAGCCACCTTCAATCCAAAAATATCCGACTATTTATAGAAAAATCTTAGAATATCCAAAAAAGGCAAAAAAGTTTGGTGAGGTCACCAGCCTCTTTGGCGAGGCTGGCCAACCTCGCTTGAGAGTCTGGCGAGCTCGCCAGACAACCTAGCGAGGCTCGCCAAGATCTGGCAAGCCTCGCCAGGGACCTGGCGAGGTATGCCAGGTCTCTAGCGAACCTGTCTGGCAAGGTTCGCCAGACCCCTGGCGAGCCTCCCCAGGCCTTTGGCGAGGTTCGCCAGGTTTGTGGCGAGCCTCGCCAGAGTTTGGGGAGGTTCGCCAGACCCCTAGCGTACCTCGCCAGGCCTCTGGCGAGGTTTGCCAGCCGTGCCTCTCCAGATATCGACGAGGTAGGCTCCGGATTCGGTTTTCGATTGTGTTTTCAAATTTTTTTTGTATTTTTATATTTTTTAGTTAATTTCTGAATGAAAATCCTTTGAAATTCAGAGACGAGGAAGACTCCCATTTGAAGATCGTCGGACAGTCAAAAATCGTGTGATTCGAGGATAAATATCCCGAAAAGCCATCATCATTAAACGCGCGAGCTAGTAAAAAATCCCATGTTCACACTGTCCTTAGCTGGTGTGAGACTACGCCTAGCACTCATCTTGTGTGGCCCTCGATGGTGGATCTACTCCTTCTAGCGGCGTTTGTTTATGGGGTTGGAGCGATCGCCCCTTTTCGTTTGCTATCAATCATTGACCCACTCTCCACAGGCCTTTCCCCTGTGGCTTTAGCCTTAGCTGAGAGTCTGATTCACCTAGACGTTGCTTCGGTGAACCCAGACTTAGCAGAAGACCATTTTGCCTTGCTTGAGGTAGCTTTCTTTTCTACCCCTTTTTCCTTGTGATTTTCATTGCTTGTTTAATCAAATGAATTAATGTAGGTATGGCTGTTGGAGAAGCTTCTTTTGATCGCTGATCCTCGTTTAGGGAAGACTCGGTATCTCCCTTCGCATTATGGCCCTCGAGGTTTTACTAGGAAGGACCATAGCTCGCTGAGTGAAGAGGCTTGGGCCCACATTCTGGGTTCCTATCAAGCTTATGAGGTCTGCTGGCTCAGTCCTTGGTTGGAGATTCTGTTCATGGTCACTGACATCCATGATTCTGGTGTCTTGCTGATGGGGTTGTTTAGCATCACATCCTATTCCCTTTCTCACCTGTGTAGGCAGTATGGGCATCAGCAACGAGTCCCTCAGCTCCTATGCTCGACCCGTTTTCACGACTTCGATCCTGACACACCTGATGCTATACTGAGGCTTTGAGCACACGCTCGAGTTGTTATGCTAGATTATACTACCCCTGAGACCACCGACACTGACAAGTCCTATCGTGGATGGCTTGGTGAGATTAAGAGCCTCCCCGATTCTGAGTAGCACTTTAGGGTATCCCGTGAGTGGGAGAGGAATGAAGATGGTTTGGACCCCCTTCTTCATACTTCGAGGAAGCGTGCGTGGTGGAGCGATTGACACCCTTAGATCCATTTCTTTTTTTAGATGAATTCTAACCTTTGTTCTGGCTTGTTTTTGAATTGTTTTTTATATTATGAAATTTTGTTGAACTGTATTTTATTTACTTGTGATATTCTGTATGCACACATTCACACACCATAAACATACATCTTTGCAAACATAATACATTTTATTAAACGTCTTTAAAAAGGGTACAAGTTTTCCAATGATTTGAGTCCTGCTGCCAGTTAGCCTAGAGCAAGTTTTCTAACTCGCAATCCCTCTATTCCTCACCATGTCCTAGCTTTTACCTGAGCCGCCCTTTACGGGTTTTCAATTTAGCACACATTTTTAGCTCTTATACAAGAATGGTCGTAATTGTTGCCGAGGTAGACAAGTGTCATTTGGCAGACTGGTTTTTTTCTCTCTTTTTTGGTGTACCGCTTTTGTAAATTTATTTCTTTTATTCTTACATGTGGTAGCGCTTGAGCTTATCTTGATTGACCGGATTGACGAATTCGTTTCCATCCATGTCCATGATCTTGGTGGCTCCTTTGCTTAAGATCTTCTTTATGACATAAGGGTTTTCCTAGTTTGGGCGAAAATTCCTTCGTAGGTCCACATTTGAGGGTCTCATTTTCTTCAGAACTAAGTCTCCCGCTTTCAAAGGTTGGCTTCTAGACATAACTCGACTATTGTATGCCCTCGCCATGCGTTGTTAGTATATTTGCAAATGATCTAATGGCTTTAGACGTTGCTCGTCTATCATGTTCAACTGTTCAAATCTGGCCCTTACCCAATCTAACTCCTCTAGTCTTGCCTCTAATGCCACTTGAAGCGATTTCACTTCCATTTCCACTGGTAAAACTACCTGCATCCCATATACTAACGAGAAAGGTGTTTGATCGGCTGGAGTTTTGACTCACGTTCTGTATCCCCATACTGCGAATGGTAACTTATCAGCCCAATCCCTGTAGGTAACAACCATCTTGCTCAAGATTTTCTTGATCAATTTATTGACTACCTCTACTGCTCCATTAGCTTGTAGCCTGTATGGTGATGATCAATGGTGCTCGATCTCATATTTCTTCATTAGGTATGATGTAGCTCCTTGGAATTGAACACTATTATCCATCACGATGTGATGTGGGATACCATATCAGGCTAATATATGCTTTTCTACGAACTTAGCCATCTTCTTAGCGGTGATGTTGGTGTAAGATTCGGCTTCCACCCATTTTGAAAAGTATTCGACTGCTACTATAATGAAGTGATGTCTATTAGTCGAGTTTGATCGAATCTCGCCAATGATGTCGATGCCCCACGCTGAGAATGGCCAAGGAGTGGATAAGCTATGGAGCTCGGATGGAGGTAGATGACTGATTTCACCATAAATCTAGCACTCGTGGCATTTTCGTACCTTCGATACACAATCTGTGACCATTGTTATCCAGTAATTTCCTTGTCTTTGTATTTTCTTGGCCAGTTTTATCCCATTCATGTGTGGCCCACATTTTCTTGCGTGCATCTGCCTCATGATTAGCAATGCCTCCTGTTCTATAAGACATCTCAATAACATCCCTTCTGGTGTTCATTTGAACAAGTCCCCTTCTACTAATCTGAATTAGATCGCTAACCATCGTAATGAAGTTCTTTCAGAGTCTGTTGCACCCTCTGGGTATTCCTAACAGCTTGCTGATCCTCTGCTTCCACTAGGTGACAGTAGAAGGCTTCTTTGACCATTTGTAGTACAACGTGCTTGATTGATTGAGTCCTAGGGTCTTCCCACATTGATGCTAACGTAGCAAGTGCATCCACCTTCTGGTTTTCATCCCTTGGTACGTGTTTGAAGATGTATTTAGAAAACTTTTATGAGACCTTCCATACTGATTCTACATAAGGGCGAAGTGAGTCTTCTCTTATCTCCCAGTCACCAGTAACTTGCTTTATCACCAGAGCTAAGTCCCCAACCACCTCTTTTGCTCGTGCCTTTCATAGTGCTTCTAACCCAAATAGGCAGGTTTCGTATTCTACGTCGTTGTTTGTTAATGAGAACTCCAATCGTTTAGAAAGGGGTATGACTTCGTTTTGTGGTGTTATCAATACAACACCTAGGCCGGCTCCGTTTCTATTCATTACGCCATCGAAGAATATTTTCCACTATGTACGGGTGTCCTTCACCAATGCTATTTGTTCATCTGGGAATTTTAGATTTTTAACGTAATCAGAGTCCAAGGGTTGATTGGCCAAAAATTCAGTGACTGCTCGCCCCTTAATGACTTTTTTGGTTACATATTCAATGTCGAATTCCGATAATAGCAATAACCATCTTGAGAGTTTTCTAACTAGTTTTGGTGACTGGCATAGGTATTTCATCGGGTCTATCTATGCAACGGCTTTTATTTGATAAGATTGGAAGTAATGGCGTAGCTTCTTTGTTAACCAAACCATCATCGTGCAGATTTTCTCCACCAGGGTGTAGTGTGATTCGTACTCGAGTAATTTCTTACTCAAGTAATAGACTGCATGTTCACTTCTATCTTCGTATTCTTGCATAAACATAGCTCCAACCGATGATTCCTCAATTACTAGGTATAGGGTCAGGGGTTTTCTAGGCTCTAGTCGGCGAAGGATGGGTGGGTTTAACAAGTATTGTTTGATTTTTTCAAACGCTACCTAACACTAGTCATTCCAAACCAGTGGTTGGTCTTTTCGTAGTAGTTTGAAGATTGGTTCGCAAATGGTCATGAGTCTGGCGATGAATTTTCTTACATACTGTAGAGATCCTAAGAAATCTCGGAACTCTTTCTCTATTTTTGGCGCGGGCATATCCCTGATGGCTTTTCTTTTATCAAGATCCATTTCAATTCCTTTCTGGTTGACTATGTGCCCTAGACGTTTCCTAGAAGTGACCCCAAATATGCACTTTTTTAGGTTCAAGCTTAGATTGTATTTCTCGATTCTGGTGAAAAATTTGTCCAAGACTGCTGGATGCTCCTCTCTGGTGTTGGATTTAATGAGCATGTCATCCACATAATCCTCCACTTCCTTATGGATCATATCATGAAGGAGAGTCATGACGGCTCGTTGATACGTTGCGCCAGCATTTTTCAAACCAAATGGCATTACCTTGTAGCAGTTTACACCCCACTCAATGATGAAATCTGTCTTGATCTTATCTTTTATAGACATCAGTATCTAGTTATAGCCTAAAAATCCATCCATGAATGAGTACATAGCAACCCTTGCTGCGTTGTCGACCAGAACATCTATGTGGAGTAGGGGGAAATCATCCTTTGGGGAGGCTTTATTCAAATCCTTGAAATCAACACAAACTCTGACCTTGCCATCCTTTTTCACTACTGGGACAATGTTGGCTAGCCCATTGGGTATTTGACCACTTCCAAGAATTTAGCTTCGATTTGTTTTGCTAGTATAGCCTTGACCTTCTCTGCCATTCGGGCCTTAAGCGACGCAGTTTCTATTTTACCTATTTAATCCGAGGGTCAGTTGGGATATGGTGTTCCATGATTTGTCTGTCTACTCAAGGCATGTCCTCATACGACCAAGCAAATGCTACCACGTGACATTTAAGTACATTTATGATCTCTCTTTTTTCTTCAGGATTCAAATCATTAGAAATCGTCACCAATTTTGGGTAACTCATTTATACCCAAGTTAATTTCATTTAATGATGCATTATGAATGTTAAAGATGTTATGCGTATGATCATATGAATGCGTGGTGCCGTTAGGCAGAACATCAAACAAGTAAGAAAAATTATCGTACTTCATGAAATTAGCATCGTAGGCAAAATTGTCAAAAACATTTGAAATGTTCATTATTACATCATCAATTTCATCCTCCACATGAGTAGGGCCCTCATTTGTTGTAGCAGGTGTGTCAGAGGTAGGTTACGCTTCGAGGGTGGCCTATACCAACTTTTCGGTGAGGAGTTTAACAGTGCCTGGTATATCTTGGTCTTGTGCATTGCCCTTCTTCATTAGTTCATTAACAGCCTTTATGAATGCTGCTACCGCATCTTCCAGTGCTTCACCTTTCTCAGATTCCTCGGTCGGGGTTATCGCCAGGATCGGTTCTTCTTCTAGTTTAGGTTCAACAAGGTACTCAATCAGCTTGCCAGTCGTGAAGTCAAGCACATCATTGAATATCTCAAGCCCTTTGACCTCTTCCCCGTGTAGGATTGTTTGTTCCGGCTCTCCCAGATATGCCCTACTGCCTTCAACCTTGCAAACGCTAACCATGTTGTAGAACATGGGTGGTTTGTGCTTGTACATTTTCATGTTTGGTGTGAAACCCAAACCCAATCCAGGTGTGACTAGAACGGGATCGATGACCCTGATGATCCCCTAATGATGTTTCCCCAGGCCTTTTCCAGGGATGAAACCCTATTGCTTTATCTGAGCTTTTAGGCTTCCAGGGAAGAAATGATATCCCTTTGGAGTTCCGCACCCCTTCTTCTTTCCTTCAATGGTCGTTACCACCCTTAACCCTTGCATTGTTCTTTCCTCAAATGCAGCTGCCGCCATCACTAATTCCTCATCTGCCTCGATCGTTATCAGCTTCCCCTTATGGATAAGCTTTAGTTTCTGATGCAGAGTGGAAGGGACCGCCCCTATCACGTGGATCCATGGCCTGCCCAGGAGTAGCGAGTAAGTTACTAGGATATCCAGCATAGTGAACTTCACATTAGAGGCCACTCCTCCTACAGTGACCTCTACTTCAAAAGTGCCCACTACCCCTCTCTTTGAATCGTCATAGGCTCGGATTACTATGTATGATTTGGTGAGCATATCTTCCCTTAGCCCTAGGTGAGGTAGGACCTTAAAAGGGTAGAGATTGAGGGCTGAGCCATCATCAACCATCACACATGGTATTGCCCGATCGAAAATTTGAAGCCTGGTAAATAGGGCCCAATTGTGTAATTCTAGCTCCTATAGCAGCTCTAAATGATCAAAAGTTATAGATGGCGTTTGATGGGGAATAATTCCTTCCCCAATGGTAGCGCACATCTCAATCACCGAGGTTGTAGGCATAGCAGGCATTTCCATCAACCTCCTAACCAAGCTCATCCTATGCTTTTGAGATGTCTCAAGCAACCACTAAATGCTATATTTCGCCTGAGTCCCTTTCAACTGATTTATCAAAGGGTCTACATCCAACATGTCTTCATCCACCTTTGGGGGTAAAGGTGGCTCAAGTTGTTCCCTCACAATTTCCTCAGGCCTGGAGTCGTTCAGTTGTATCGTTTCTTCCCTTCTGAAAACTCTACCACTCTGGGTAACCCTTAGCACTCCGTTCTCCATTACCCTGGTTTCCTTAGAATTCACCCAAGGGTACTGGTCATATCCATCATCCGCTTGGCCACGTCACCCTTTCAACTTGTAGGAATCCAAGTTCATAGGTTTCTTCCCCCCATTGATAGTCTCTCCCTAGAGTGAGGTTCCTTCTTCAGTCTTCCTTTTCCTTCTAGACTTAGGGATATACTCATCGAGGTCAATGGGTACCCTTACTGGTGTTTTCCCATATTCTACTTTCACTGTGTCTCTTCGGGGTTCGACTCCCTCAACGGAGAACACCTCTACCAGAAGATCCTCTCCCGTACCTTCACCTTCATCAGCCATTATATTTACCCTTGGGTTAGATTGGGATAACATAGCTAGGATAGAATTAATGGGTATCCCTGACCTTACTGCATGGACATTGCGGTGTCTGGCCGTAACATCCTTGTTGAGATGATGAGCGTGATAGGATAGCTCATCGAAATCTAGAACTGCTAGCCTTGACAAATGATAGCGGTACTAATCCTGGGATCCCCCTATTATCAATTATACTGCAGAAGGCTTAGATGATCTTGCTGTCAACACCACATAGATAAACATCCACCGCTTTATGTGGCTGGTGAGTGACTCTCCCTCCCTCTGTACGCAAGTGAGCAGATCTTGCATAGTTTGCTTTGGAGGTTCTAGAAATGCAAACTCCGTTTGGAACTCTGCAGCGATGTAGTTCCAATTACCGTTAGTCTCTTCTGACTGCATATCGTACCACTGACTTACTACCCGCGCTAGTGAGCACGGAAATAATGTTGCTACCATATCTTAAAAAAGACCCTCTGCTCAACACAGGGTATAAAACTTGGATAGATGGGATGACGGTGCGTCATTCCCATTGAAAATTGACATTCTAACCAAACTAAAACTGGCCCATGGGAATCTCTCCCTTTCTCTAATCGCCCGATTGCTTGACTGAGATTCAAAAATCTCCATCACATCACTGAGTGCATTCCTGACTCAATCACCTTCACATACTGTTCTCCCTTACTGGCCGGTGCTTCTCCTGACCATTCCCTCCCTATGGGAAGCGACGTAGGTTTCTTACTAGTGAATACCGACATTCCAGCAAGATTGATCTCAGAAGTCTTGATCTCGCCTCTAAACCCGCAATGACTCGACTCCTCCTCTAGCATCTTCAAAATAAGATTAGGATCCCTTCCCGATCCAACCATCACTATAAACTCCCCAAGCCCTTCAGATACGCACTTCAAGACCGTTGCCTCCTCTAACCCAGAGTTGATCATCCCTACTTTTACCTTAAAGTTTGGGAAAGGGTTGTTCTTTATGCTTGGTTTGAGTGCAGGCTCGTGGATGATCTTATCAGCTACTAACTTTTGAATAGCCTTCAGAAGTTCTTTGCAATTGTTTGTACAATGCCCAACAGCTACATGGTAATGGTAATAATTATTTTTCTCCTCGGGCTTAGGAGGGACATGCTTCTTTAAGCTCTTTAACTAATTAAGTTCCCGCAATTTAGTGAACAAGAACCCAAGATTAGCAGTGTATGGGGAGATGCCATTGTACTCCTCTTTTGGTAGTCTAACAATGGCCTCCTTCTCCTTGTGCACCAGTTGCATTGCCAGCTGCTTCACTTTCACATGCACCGGGTTGGAATCGTTTTTCCTGTAATACGGTTTGGCAACTTGCTACCCCGTTTTCGCCTCCATTGCATCATACCGTTCTATCTTCTCTACTTGAACAAATACCTCTTGGTAACTATGGAAGGTTTCTGACCCTAGCCTTTTTCGATAAGATGGTAATGCACCATCCTAGAGCTTCACGATCATCTCTAACAAGGTCAACCAAGACTGCAAACATACTTGCATAGCCATCCACCTTTCAAAGTAAGGCTTGAAGCTCTCCCCCTGTTTCTGCCTTACTGCCTCCAAGTTCTGCATAGTAGTGATCATCAAAGTATTGAACCCATAGTGGACTACCATCTCTTGGGATAAACATCCTTAGTCATGGGTTATATCCATCGGTAAATGACTGTACCACTCATTTACCAGGCTCCCTAGTGTAACAATGAATAGTTTGGCCATCATACTATCACTGATCCTTAGGGCCCTCATCACATTCAGATAATGTGCAATATGTGCACGAGGATCTATGTTGCCCATGTACTTCTCAAATTGGGGTATGGAAAAAGTCAGAGGTAGAGTATCCTCATCCCTAGGTGCTGACTGTGTTGGGATTGTACCCATCTACCTCTGTACTATGAACCTTCCGTGAGTGGCTAAGAACTGTTGCCATAATTCAGCCATTCCAGGCTATTGGAGGATACTGTTTGGAGTTCTCAAGAATCCACCATATTGTGTACCCAGGTTGTACGGTCCCTAACCCTGGAATGTCTGAGGCGGTGCACCCCAGCTGGGCACCAAAGGTTGGGCAAATGGGATGAAGTTACAAGAGGGTCTGATCTCCGGCGGCCCCACTGCTCTGGATGCTAGTGAAGTTTATCCTGGCTGACCCGGGAAGAATTTTCCACCCATGTGTCATTGAGAAGTGAGATCATACACCTGCGGTTGACCCTGTCTTAACCTAAACTGATAGTAAGTTGGAGCGACCATCCCGACAGTCGGGAATACTACAGTAGAAGATGATGGCCCTCCTGGTAGAGCCATGCCACCCATGTTCAAGCTAGGTCCTCCTTCATTTTCCCTCTATTCAAGCTGCCCCACCCTAGTATGGCGGTTGATGATTGACGCGAACTGGTCGCTATTAGCAAAGGCATTCATTGCATTAGTAATCTCGGTGCTCATCGATGATTGATTCTGTTGCTGGTTCTTTCCAGCCATGACATTCTACTCCTCCACAACACTTTCTTCCTATTGGTTGGTCATGATATTGAGATTGCACGGGGTACTGTGTTCTGAATCTGAGCTTTCACTGGAGTATATGTACGGGATTCCCTCTTGGTGAGCCGTGGTTGGAGAGATGCGGATCAAATGACGAGAAGCCTTATTCTAAGCCCTCTGATAGACAGGCTTTTTCCTGGCTGAAATACACATAGAGATCATCAGGGAATGCATGTAAAGTTATGATGCATGATTGATGTGTGAGATGATAATGTTGTGGCTGCATACATAAGAGGGTTAGCGTGTCATGATGCGAGATGAAAATCATTCAAAATAGAGTAGAAATGTTAGTCCATGTAATGAATGAATGTCCATTGGTTTCGAGATCTATACCCTGTCCTTGGGATAGTGTGAAAGGTAGTGATGTAATGAAGTGACCTAATTACCTATGTGGTGATAAGTCAAAAGTTCGAGAACTAGTATTAGTTCTCTTTATTTTCGGGGTGAGTGGTGTAACTACCCTAATAAAAAGTGATCCACAGATGTATGGAAATAACTACTGTATGTAGCACATAGATGAATGTTTTAGTTCTTTTATCCCGTTGGGGTAAGGTCTTAGATGTCAGTGGACATCATTATAAAAGGTATGTAGTTATGTATGAGTATTGAGGTCACTTTAACCTATGTGGGTTTAGGTTAGGAAATCAACTAAGATATCCTTTATAGAGGGAAAATGTGTTTTGCCTCGTTCAGGCTTTTGGTGTGTACGCTAGCCCCGGAAGGGCTGTGATTTGGATGTCGAGTGA
>CATIWQ010112591.1:0-20416 GCA_949673415.1 Euphorbia schlechtendalii | reverse complement strand
TAAAATTCATCATCATTATCAGCTGAATGATTGAAAAGAAAAAGTAATTATAAATAAAGAGCAAAATACTGACCTCACTGCCATTCAAAGTCATGAAGTAGAAATGCTTGTGACTATTGAAAGCATACTCTCTCTGCCGTGCCTCATAGTTATGCATATCCAGCACCTGATAACTACATATTAGAACACTAGGTAGAAGAAACTGTATATTAATATCTCTAGCTGAACTATTTCCAGATACCATACACAATCACACAGCGCATTGAATAAAGACTTGAAGTCCATATCAAACTAGTTTAAGTGACTGCATGAAACAGCCACAACTATGCATCTTCTCTACGAGCTTATCAAAAGTTGGTCAAATAGACATGTTATACATATTTCTAAAACTAAACCTACTTTTCTTCAATATGGGAATAGTAAATATTGGGCTTCCTACAACATGAAAAAGCTTCATAAGTAATTATTGTATTAAAAAATCAATTGGACAATTCTTTTGTAAATATTTTGGAAGCATAATAACATATATTAATGAAAACCTAGTATATATGGTAATTCACTATTCACTATAGTTATCTTCATTCTTTATTTTAGTAAGTTTCGCCCTTAAATTTGAATCAACAGTCTCAGAACAGAAACACTACCTCTCCAACATATTCAATAATAAAATGCCCTTTAGAAATATCTTCTTCTGACAGCAGTCCAAATCCTTTCTTCCCGCATCGATCCCACTTCATTTTGACATAATTGTGCTTTTGAAACTGTAAATCGGTTGGTGGATCAAAAGTGCATTATTCATGAATAAAAGAAATATCAATGTAGAAGAAAAATAGCATGCTGCACAATGTCGAAACTACTGTACCTATCAACCTGAACAGAGATCTATTATGAATAAAAAAAAATTTAACCTGTAACAAGAGCCACAATACCTGTTGATTTGAACAAAGATCCCCACATGGACAGGTTCCTTGAACACACTCGATGTTCAGCATTCGATTCAAGCATTCATCACCACAGCCTAACCTGCCATCTTGAGGTAATTTGCAGTGGCAAACCATAATCTGCTTACAATAATGATACGAGATAAGTTTCCTTTAGACACAAGGTCAATCATCTACTCACAAGTAAACAAAAACAAGCTAAATCCGGCAATGCAAAAGACTAATATATAGCCATTAGGAAAACACAGGATGTTGAAAGATAAAAAGTGAAAAAGCAAGAAAAGACAGAAGCTCACATTGAGTTATAGGCATTCAATATATAGATTTCATTCTATCATAACAGAGCATTGCAAGGACGATATTTGAATAAAAAATCAATTTGGCATGTCAATTATCAAATTAAACTCGGAGCATGAGAATTATTCAGAGAATGTGAACTATATGGTTGGTACCACAGAACTGCCCAGTAAATAACGGAAGAGTACTTATAAATGTAAAATATTTAAGGACAGTACATTCAAGGGATCAACCCTGTTTTAACCTTTAGTCCTGAAATGCATGTGCTCTAGTGTCTGCAAGAGTATAATATGTAAAGTTATATCCAGAGCGCAGTGGAACCTAAAGAGTACGGAGTACCTAACCACTTTTATGAATGATTTATGATGTTTCTTCAAAAAGTACTCATCGGTCAAGTTCTAAACTCAAGATCTCAAGCTCCAAAATGCATTACCATCGTAAAGACAAACAAGCCAATTTTCAATTGGTAATTCTTTTCTCATCACAAGTACAAAATATTATGATCTCTACACGCCACTGTTCCCTCGTAAGTGACAGAAAAATGAAAATGAGTTAAGTTCAGACCTCATCAATAGTTTGAGATTTACGACTACGGTGCAGAAACTGATTAGAAGATAGTAGTGTAAACTCATGCTCATTGGATATGAAACCTGCATTGAAATAATCACACCAGATTGCAGAGAGGAAGTTAAAATCAGCAAGCTAATATACAATCTACCAAACAACAATACTTTAAAAGGAAAAAGAAAATTGCATACCTGGACGTTTGCCTTCTGAGCTCTTGCTCTTTGAAGGAGCATCATAGGCATCTTCATCAGCATCTGACATGCCCAACTCTGCATTGATATCTGCATTTGACTTCTCCTGGGGGATGGAACAATCAGCAAAGGCTTTTTCTGTGTTGTCCTTGCAGATCCTTAAAATAGACCCACAAAAGAAATATAATCAACAATTCTCAATAGCTATGGAGTCATATTTTTAGACAGTATATAATGAGTTTTATGTCGAATAACTGAGCTTCCAATGAGAATAGTTGTTCCCCCAAAAGATATTATCCATCCTTGTTTGGCCCCATACCGATTAGGCTCTGTGTGGCCTATTTCAAATCTAAACAATGTTAGTTAGAGGGTAGGGGATTGTTCCCTATTACGGGTAACATATTCCTAGAACATTAATTTCGAATGCCAAGATAAACCACTGACTGATTGATGTTACGATTATAACAATTCTTATTACATCTTGCAGTTCCAAATTGTAGTTGTCATCACTTGGAGAAGCAACTGCCCACTAGCACCCATAAAACGGTTGCAAAAAAGCTTCTATCCGCCTTTCGGCCCTTATATCAGTTTGGCTTTTTCAAATCCAAACAATGTTATTTAGAGGGTACAGTTGCTAAAAGGCACACCAAAAAATGTTAAAACAGAATATCCCAAGTGTAGCCTCTTTATATTTTCATGTTTCAGAATAAGCAAACTCAACAAATTTGTGTACAAGGTCATTAGGCAGTTCATTCCCACCCACTATGGTACAATAACTGATAGCAACTGTCTAAGGGAAGTTTATATTATTACAGATTGGATTGTTAAAAAGTTAAAAGTTACTTATAATTCCAACTTTATCCCGAAACAATTGAAAAACAAAGCGGTAACACAAATGATGAAGACAAATAATATTTTAACAAGTAACTTAACAAATGCAACAAAAAGATATTGAACATAAGGTTAACCAGAGAGATTAAAAAAAATAAACAATTATATCATACCATTGACAATTTGTTTGACCGATAGAATCTACAAGTGCAACAGGAATGCGCCGCCATTTATGGCAATCATCACACCGCACCCAAGCACTATTGACAGGTATATGCTGCTCTGCTATATTACTTGATGCCAAATCTAGATAAGGTGCTTCTAGAAGTGCAATGTTGCTATCAGAAACACTTTTGCCAATGTCATCTATAATACAACTTCCTGCACAAAATATAAAAAATTCAACCTTTGATATTGTAAAAGGTATAGTGATTCTCATAGTACTTTTTTCCTTAATTCTTGTGCGTGAACTTCTTTTTCTGTTATCATTAGATGCTGAAACTTTGCAGACAGGTCCGTTTACTACAGATTACAAATATAATTTGCAACTCAAATGCAAAAAATTGTATAAAGCTACACCAAATTACATTAAATTGAGGAATATATGCAAATGAGTACGTATACACAATTAAACGTAACCCCAATGGCTAAAGTCACACTATTTTGTTTTGCAATTCTCTCTCATATGGATATTTTAGGAAACAAAGGTGAACTGCACTTTATTTATTTCCATTATAATTTTTAATACTATATTTTAAATTGTATCAAACAGAGAAAAAAATTTCATTTATGAACAAACTCTAGGGTTCACTTGTATGTGTGTTCTATATTTCAGCTCATGTTGTTCCAAATTAGGCACTAATACATCCTTGCATGCTTTTGTTACCGAAAAAGGTGCAAAAACACATCATTGCAGATTATTTATCCTTTCAAGCACTCAAAAGCATCCCAAAGAGAAAAATGAATCAGTCAAAATGCATATGAGCAAATAGAAAATGATTATCTTAGGGTAAATAACTTGGTTATGTGGAAGACTCAAAACAATACCTGTCTTTATATCATCTTCTTCTGTTTTGCAATTAGTATCTCCACAATCATTCTCCTTAACTTTGTTCTTATTAACTAACTTGCGTTCCCTCACTCTCTGTTTACTAGCATTTTGTCTATTGTTTCCTGCCTTTCTAGAAACTTTGGACCTTCCCTTGTTTGCTTCACGAGATTTTTTAGGGAGTCGAAGTTCCTTGGATTTTTTCGAAGGAAGCAGATGGTTTGAAAACTGTGATTCTAACAAATTATTACCAGCATCAAGACCAGCACATAGTTTATTTTCCGCTTGGAAAGCCTCTCCGGCGATTATCATGTCATTCTTGCTTGACAAATGGGACAGCTCCTCAGATGAATTCTTTCTACTTGATGAGTTGCTAGAAACATTTGCATCCATATATGATATACGAATCTCACTGGAGAAATTTATATTATCTTTACTCCTCTTGCTCCCTTGCTTCTTAGTTTTAGCTTTGTTTGAACATGCCAGTTGGGGGGATATATCTCCTGGAAAACAGTCACTAACATCTGAAACATTGTCTCTTGCCTTTCCTCTCTTACTGTTAGAGATGACAGCAGGAGCAAAATCTTTAGAAGCAAAAACAGTACCGGACAAAATTTCTGGACTTCTTGTGTTAGCTTGACTGTCAGGAACTAAATTGATCACTTCTGAATCTGGTGATGTTCCAGGGTCTGCGTATGTATTCTGGATTACTGCTTCTGACCCTTCAACCTCTCCATGGGAGGGAAGCCCAAGACAAACCTCTCCCGCGTGACCAGTTCTCTCCAAGTCCTTATCTGCTAGATGTAAATCCGACATAGAAGTAACAGATTTAAAACTTGCCTCCCCTAGCTTATTGTCAAAACACTGAAGTTGTTTGTTGATCCCATCTGCCCCCATTATATCTCCATTCACATTGACAAGCCTAGAAACTTCAGAACTGGTTCCAGCTTGTGACTTTGTCTCAAAATCGCTAACACCAACAAAAACTGAGGAATCAAATGCATCAGAGTCCATTAGGCTTTTACAAACTTCCTTCCCTATTTTGACTTTTAAGCGAATACCATGGGTTGAAGTATTATTTTTCTCCCTAGATCTTTGAGAGCTTCCACTAGCGCCGCTTTTATTCCGCTTTCTACTCTCTTGACTGAGCTTTCTTTTGCTTGTTTCATAGTTATGGATTTCGTTGAGCCCCAATTGATTACTGTGCTCAAAAAACTTTTCAATATTCCCCAAAAATCCCCAGTAAGAAGAACGAGCTGGTTTAGAGGAACATGTTCTTCTTTTTCTCTCAGCAGTAAAGATATGTAAGTTCTGCACTTTAGCTTTGTTCTTGGACTTCCTTGAAGCCCTTTTTGGCAGTGTCTTGTGGCTGGATTTGTGTACCCCATTACTCCTACAGGAAAATGATGGGTTCTTTTTAGGAAGTTTGGTTGGACTACTATTTCCAACAAGACCCTTCCCTTTGTGATCTTTCAATTCACAAGATTCAGCTGCAGAGCAAGAAAACTCACCAAATGCAGCCTTCTCAGAAGGATGTGAGGCATCCAGCTTCTCAGGAGATCCATTCTCGGTAATATGGACCGGACAGTGTGATTCTAGGTTGTTGGGAGGTATATCAGGCGACACTTCCTTCAAATCATATGCCTCTCCACCAATACAAAGTTTCTGATCAAGATTTTCATCCTTTATTTCAGTTGTGACATCAATTTCCTCTATCA
Organism: Euphorbia schlechtendalii; assembly: GCA_949673415.1. NCBI lineage: Eukaryota > Viridiplantae > Streptophyta > Magnoliopsida > Malpighiales > Euphorbiaceae > Euphorbia > Euphorbia schlechtendalii. The sequence goes on along the minus strand of CATIWQ010112591.1, from coordinate 14,823 downwards.
CAACTCCAGACGCACCTTCATCAAAAAGACCACTGGCACATTTGTCATCCCTTTGCTCATTATCCTTGCTGCAATTACAAAGCAAATCATCTAAAGGAGAACTTTCCAATGCTTTGAGACAAGGTTGTGAAGAGCAAGGCTCAATGCAATTTTCGACTTCACTTTTCTTCGAATTATCTATCATATCGCTTACAACAGGAAGAAAATTTACATCATCGTAATTTTTCTCACTATCCTGCAGGTCACAACCAGATACTATGAGATCGGTGATTGATAATTCTTTAAGCATCCCAATGCTGTCTGGTGGTTTGTGGTCGCTTAGATCATCTACAGGTAAACTTTCTGATGTTTCCAGATGAGATTGTGAAGAGCAAGGTTGGATGCAATTTTCTACTTCACTCTTTTTCGAAATATCTGTAGGAGCACTTATAACAGGAAGACAATTTACATCATCGTGATTTTCCTCAACATTCTGCGCTTCACAACTGGTAACATTGAAATCGGTGACAGATAATTCTACAAGCATTCCAATGCTGCCCTGTGATTTGTGGGAACTTAAATCATCATGTGAACTTTCCAAAGTTTCTATGCAAGGTTGTGGAGAGCATTGTCGGATGCAGTTTTCTACTTCACTCTTCTTTAAAGTACCTGTTGGATCGCTTACAACGGGAAGACAATCGGATACTGTAAGATCACTGATTGATGAATCTGTAAGCATTCCAATACTCTCTGGTGGTTTGTGGGTGCTTAAATCATCTACAGGTGAACTTGCCAATGTTTCCATATAAGGTAATGAAGAGAATGGTTGAATGCAATTTCCAATTCCACTTTTCGTAATTACATCTGTTGGAGCGCTAACAGCAGGAGGACAACTTACAACATTGTGATTTTCCTCACCATCATTCTGCGTCTCACAACCAGATTCTGTAAAATTGGTGTTTGATGATTCTTTAAGCATTCCAATGCTGCCCGGTGGTTGGGTGGTGCTTAAATCAGATTCCAAAACAGCTAAAGCATCAATTTCCCCAGCCATAGCCCAATCAAACGGTACCCAACGCTGAAACCATTCGAAAAACAAAACAAAACAGCAGTAAAATTGCAACAGAACCCAAACACCAAACAATGCACAATCTCAACGACCTTCGACGGATAAAACCCTAGCCCCTCTGCTACCCCAGCAAAAACAAAATAACAAACCGAAAATATGAAAATACCTGAGTCAACTGCTATCGCATAACCACATAAAAATCAGATATCAAACAGAACCCTAGAATTCACCCTCCCTGCACAAGACATAAGAAAAAACTATATTAGAATTCGCACAGTAATGCAGATACGATTAAGAAACAGCAAAAGGCCTAAACACATACACGTTGAATGGTAAAAATCAGGAAATAGGAACGAACAAATAGAACAGGGAAAAGAGGGAAAACAATCACAAGGAGGGAATAAGCGAAAACGTGGGCCGTGAGCAGAAGGCCGTTGTCCCATCGAGAACATTGATATCCAAATCTGCTCTCATCCAAACAGTTGCTTTCTTCTGTAGGAATGAAATAGTAATAAATTATATGGAGAAAGGAATTTGATTAATTGGTTGATCGGAAAAAGGAAAGGATCGAAATGCTTCGTCGCCGCAGACGCAAATAATCATTAGTGGTGAGGTGAGCACCTTCTCTCACAACGGTAAAAAATTCCATGAATGAACCGGTTGTTTATCCTTTCATTAGATTTTATTACAGTTGTTTTTTTATCAAGGTGATTTTTTTGGTCCTACTAAAGTAAATATTATATTGTGAAACGTTAATTTAATAATGACAAAGAACAAAGTTGTTTTTATTTTGTGAAAAAGGTCACTGAGGATATAATATTTTTAAAACAAGTACAAATAATGAGAGAGAAGCGAACCAATTGTACTCTCATGTAAGAAAAGAAATTTGAAAAAATTGTAAATAATGAGTTAAGATGTCAAATAAAAAATTTACGCTTGTGTTTATAGAAATTTCAATTTTAACAAGGTAAACATTATTTTCAAGGGCGGTGATAAGGGGTGAGGCTGGGCTGAACCCCCCTTCGAAAGTTTCATATATATATATCTTTCAAATTCCCTCTCCATTGATGAATTTTTTTAAAGCATTAGATAGAAGATAAAGGGAGGAAGGAAAAAACAAAACAATATATTGAAATTTGAATGTGAACATAGGAAATTTAATAAAATTTCATGAATAAAAATTTAATTTGAGATAAATTTAATTTTAAATACTTCCATTCTAAGTTGTGAACATTAATTTGTTTCTTAATTATACTTTTTTTAAAAAAAAATTTGTTTATATACATACCTATTTTTCTTATGTTTTTTTCATTTTCAATTATTTTTTCATTTATCAAACCATAATAAAAAGTATACTAGAATTAAATTTCAAATGTTAAAAAATTTATAACTATTTGATGATTAATATATTAATTTTTTTGAAACTTTTTCTATACAAATTGCATAACATTAATTATTTATCAGGAATTTTTGTTTATAGACCAAAATATATGTCGGTCAATCAATGATTACCAAATAGAGAGCCCCACCCTACTTGAAATCCTAACTTCGATTATTTTATTTCTTATCTTTTTAGGATCAATCATCACATTATTCAACAAACAATGTCAATGAGTAAATAATGATTGTTTCGTTAAAATAAAATTATTGTAAAATAAACACGAAAAGAGACAATATGACTTTTCCGTGATATGGCTTATAGTTTTCAACAATTGTATCTTTGTATATTTATTTGACCTTTACATTTATATAGTTAGTTGAGTTGTGCAATATTATCATGCCAAGTTGTTTAGTATAAATAAGAGAGTTTAATTATAAGCGGTTATCAGTTCTAGTTTTCATTAAGAATACTTTGTATTATTTAAATTAAAAAATTGAATGATATATTAAAACATCCAAACACACTTATACTGTAAATATAAAGGCATATAACACGTGTGAAACGTCATGCAGATTTGTGCTTTACATCGCTTATACTTGCTATAAATAATACCGTGACGTGCACATGTAGGTGTTTGCAAGGAATTTGTGCATCAACGCGTGAAATATAAGAAGTATGTAAATATTTAAAACTCGTACAAGAGCGATATAAAGCACACATAATGTGTTTTTACTCCTGTTATACAATGATTGTGCTTGTGAAAAATCATCGCAAATGTACATGGTACGAGAATCGTATAAAGCGTACATCACACCCTTTACACCACCATTATATTTGCAGTATAACTTATAAATGTAAAAAAATATTAAAAACAAATCATGAATTTTATTGTGAAGAAAAAAAATAGCAAAACTATGTGTATAAAAAAAAATAATAAGTTGTGCAATAAAATTTAAAGATTTGATGTATTATTTATGCTTTGAACTTATTTGCAGAGACTAATGTCATACTAAACTTATTTAAAATGCACCGGTCTGCCCCCCTCATTACCACGTATCAATTTTTTATTTGTTTTATTTTAAAAAAGTATGAGCTTAAGTATGAGCTTTTAAATTTTTATCTCTCAAACCAGAAACTGACACATTGCATTTTGGAAGGCAAACTGATACATATTTTTTACAATTGCAAGATATTATTTGAAACTTTTAAAAATCTAGGATGTCTTCTTACTTTTTGGAATATGTTAAGAGTAAGACAATATAAAATAAATATGTAAAATTGGAGGGAAGAGAGCATTGGAGTGACCTTTTCGCTTTTGCCATGTCCACCACTAATGACACGGATGCAACACTCTGTCCAATTGATGCATTATTAGGAATGAGGAGAAAATGAAAAGATTGAAAAAAATTATGCACATATAATAAATAACATAAAGTGTTGTGTTTTTATAACTTTGCTTTAAAAAAGGTAAAATAATAACAAGTTTGTAAAAACAAAAGGAAACTACAAAAAAAAAAGACTTAAATATTAAGTGTAATATATTCATTTTTTCATGTGTTTTACTTTTGACAATTTGTTTGAGAGACAATATCAACGGAACCAAGTCCATTAGCCCAAGCCCAAGCCCAAGAACAAGCCCAATGAAGCCAATCATTAACTGATTTTTTATTGTCTACAAACTTCCTAAATCGTAAACATAACAGCTACCAACAAGCAGAAACTGTCACAGCTAAACTATTGAAATGGAAGAAGCGCACCATCACAATGATGATTCTGCCACCGCCTCTCCGCCATGCACCACAGGAACTTGCGTCAAATGCGGTGGTCCTACGACCTTCCCTCCCCCACCACAAAATCCATGGCCTGAAATGTCTCCTCCCCCTACCTATCGCCCCATTCGAGCTCCCGCTATCAATGCTCCTCCAAATAATACTCAAGCTATAATCCTTGCTCCTGTCCCTCAAGCGCAAAAGTTCATTGTAGTTTCCCCTCCTTATCACTTTCAAGCTCCCTCTAAGAAAATTCAATCCCCTGATGATATTCGCCGCTTTCATGAATCTGATTCCGGTAAGAACTTCCTCGGCTTTGTCGTTGCTCTCTCCGATTCTGTACGCGGTTACAAAATTTCCGATCCTTGCCATGAATCATCAACTATAAAGACGATCGTGTCCATGATCGAAACCCTAGTTCGGTGGATTAAGGATTTTCCTCCTGTTCAACAAGCGGCTCGCTACGGTAATATTTCTTTCCGAACCTGGAAAAGTCGTTTGGAGGAAAATAGTGAATCAATGATGCTCCAAATTTTACCTGATGATCTGAAATCTGCTACCGTCGAGATTATTCCCTACTTCACTGATAGTTTTGGCAGTGGGAGTCGGATTGACTATGGTACAGGCCACGAGACCAATTTCGCTGCGTGGTTATACTGTCTGGCAAGGATGGGGCTCATTGAGGAAGAGGACTATCATGATGTGGTGACTAGAGTTTTCGTGAAGTACCTTGAATTAATGAGGCAATTGCAATTGGTTTATTGTTTGGAACCTGCAGGTTCGCATGGTGTGTGGGGGCTCGATGATTATCACTTCTTGCCGTTTATATTTGGATCTTCGCAGTTGATTGATCACAAGTATATGAAGCCAAAGTCAATCCACAACGACGACATTTTAGAAAATTTTGCCAGTGAATATATGTATCTTTCTTGTATTGCGTTTATTAAGAAGGTGAAGAAGGGATTATTTGCCGAGCATTCACCATTACTAGATGATATCAGTGGCGTACCTAATTGGGCAAAGGTGAACAGTGGCTTGCGTAAGATGTATAAGGCAGAAGTGTTGGAGAAAGTTCCCATTATGCAGCACTTTTTATTTGGGTGGCTCATTAATTGGTACGTCTTTTGTTCTCTTTTGCCAAATATTAGTTGAAATGATTTTCCAGCACTTAGATTTATTTCGGCTAAAATTATCAGCTCTGGAATGTTAGTTTACATGTTAATGGAAATGAAATGTGGCTTATGCACTTATAAAAATAATTGGTGTAAGAAATGACAATAAAATATGACATGTAAAGCGAATCGGTCTTTCTGTTGAGAGTCAAATTCTGTTGCATTAGGCTCTTAGCTATTTTGGGAAGTGTCTTATGTTTTTGTTAATCTATTTAAACAGTAATGGTGCAACATTGATGATTAAATGCATGGAGATCATTCTTAAATCCTTTACTTGGACCAGAACACTAGATTGCTTTAATTTGAACATTCCCTTACTAAATTTAGACAATATTATTTAAAGCAGTGGCAGCTGGCGCTCAGGCAAGGCGCGGTATGAGCGCCTCTAAATCACCCCAGGTGAGGCACTACTTAGTCGAGTGCCTAAATCCAAGCTCTAGGTTAGAAAAGGCATTCCTTAGTTCCTTTTAGATTTTTGGGAAGCTTTTGTGATATTTGAGAAAAGAAAAGGCCAGAACTCCTGATGAAAGGTGCTGTAATAAGATGACTTTAAGGTAAATTGGATATAAATGTTCTCAATTTGGGACATTGTAACCTTATGTAAATACAGTTTCTGAAAGGGTAACTATATTATAGTAAATAATTTGGTTTTTAAACCCAAATTTACTTTCCGAAACAAAATAAATATATTTCACGAGAACAGGATATCATCAATATTTCCTAAGATGACAACCGTAAATAAAAATTTGTTTCCTCAACAAGAATCTATAGACACCGTCCGGCCAGTACTCGATAACTAGCTTCAGAATATCTTGGAAGATGGGGAAAAAATAGACTAGCAAGTAACTTTGGAAGTGAAAGGAAAATAGGAGTGGTCTGTGCTTATTTTGAAACAAACTCTCTGTAGATATGTTTTTACCCTTTCTTTGTAGGCTCTTCACTTCGCGCGTGTGATCACCTAGTGCCTCAAGCGTTTTTAAATCTCATCACTTTGACAGCCCCTAGAACTTTTATATAGCACTGGTTTTGGAAAATTTATAACGAATATAACGACGGGGAGATTGTATTCAATTTGGACTATTTATATGTGTCTGAATGGATTTAGAATGATTAGCCAACAAGGGCTTTATTCTCTTTCCGTTTCCCTTTTTTTTTCTGGATGGAGGTATTTCTAAAGAGGGAAATGGGAACCTTTTGTTAAATGTTGACATGTCACGAATAATCAATCAAACTTCAGTTCAAGTTCCTGGTTTTTCTCCCTACCATGAACCTTAAGTGTGAGCTTGGGTTTTACATGTTTTGGTTCGTTTTTTCAATTCCGTTGTTATCAATATCTGAATTTCCTTGATCTTTCCATGGTTTGACCAACCTGTTGAGAAAAAAAGGGGGATATTGATTTTTTTGAGTTGGACATTATTACATTAGTAAGGCCTCGTTTGTTTGCTGGAAAATTTTGTGCAAAGAAAAATTATTTATTTTCTGTGTTTGGCTACGACACTGGAAAATATGTTTGGATGCTTGTTTATTGAACTGTAAAATATTCTTTGACAGCAAATTTCAGTATATAATATTATATTTATTTACACCTTAACATTTTCAAACTATACGTGTAAAAAAAGTAAAATATGTAAAAAATATTTGTAATGTTTAACTTCAAATAATTGAAAAAAATGAAATGTCAAATTAAACACACACATTGACGAGATGTCTTTTATAACAATAACACAAAGTTGAATAATTAAAAACAATAACAAACTAAAGTCTGATTTTAAAATTTAATTAATTTAAGTAGCTTGTTTGATATTGAATCCAAGGACCAAGAAGGAAATAAAAAGGGGTTAATGGATGAAGCTGAAGCACAATGACAAGACATCCTTTATCAAAGGGAAAATGTTTTCCCTTTTTTGAATGGGGAAAACATTTCCCATGTTTTGTTAAGAGATTTTTCATTTGACTTGTAAATATTTTACTTGACTTATTTTCCAAAACAAACAAATACCGAAAAATCTGAAAAATATTTTCTTGCAAACAAACAGGGCTTAAATGAGAGGTAGCAAACTGCAAAAGGACTGAATGGTAGAGAAAACAATGATATGTGACTCGGAACCTTTTGCTGCTAGGTATCATTCTCTTTTTCTCGTAATATAGAAAACAAATTCATTAATATATTATGTAAAATTTTGAATCACGCGCATTGCTGAGGTTTAGCATGATTAATTTGCATGTCAAAGTGTCACTTCATTATTAGATGCACGGGGTATTTGTTTTCGAGGTTGGAGAAATAATTGTTAGTATATGTCTTCTGATGTGATATCAGTTTATTATGTTTCCCGAATTATGTTCTTGTCTAAATTAATGTTTTTCTAGTCTAGTTGTTATAATGCAACATCCCCTGCAATTATCTGTAACTTAGCATAGTATTATTCATCAGAATGCAACAGCTCGTATTTTTATATCATAATCAATTTCATCATATCATTATGATCACTTGACTTGGGGATCATGAAAATAGGAAAGCTCGATTCTCTAGTAGTCTGCCTTTAGTTTATCAGCGTCAAACAATCATGAGCGATGTTTAATGAGTGTATTACCTAGGTATTGACTTGATTGAGTAGCCTCAAGTTAAGCTCCCATGTTCAAGTGGCCCATCCCCTTCCTCGTTTTCCACCAGACATGGCCAGTTCTGAAATTTTCTTTCTGTTTAAGATAGTGTCCCAAAACATGTAATGCACCAATTCCATTTGAGCTTTGGACAGCATGGTCATTAAATTCAAAGTTACTCTATAAGTGCTTTAAACCTTTTTTTATCAGGAAGGAAATTTTATATTAGACTTTGACCACATCAAGGCACTTGTTAAGCTCTGTTTCTTGGGTCATAGAAAGTTTCCAGAGCTATGAAGGTTTTAATTTTGCTGGGACTGTGTTTTGTTTTTCAATTGCTTTTTTAATGTTATGTAGAAATCAGTTTTTTCAACCAGGGTGTGTATGTATGGAGTTGATAATGCAAGACTATTTACGATCACTTTTGTGTGAGAGTAACTGTTTCAGTCCAACACTATAAGGCGATGTTCTCTTGAACTTTTATAAGATGAATTGAACTTAACTGAACTTATTTCTGTGTAAAATTATAACTACGCAAAGTTGAACTGAACTCAATGGATTGAGCCCTATTCTCTTAGGCTTAAAATCCATTGAGTTCAGTTTAGCTTTGCGTAGTATTAAATTTACACTGAAATAAGTTCAGTTAAGTACAATTTGAACTGCATTTGCTTTTTGTTTAAATTTGTGAGTTTGGTACTTGGTGGAAGGCTCTATTAGTTCAGAATGATGATAAGAATGAAGAATACCATTTCATTATTAGGAATCTCTTTTTCATATGTTGTATTTCTTTATATCTTATACATTCTCAGCAATATGGATGTTGTTTCAGTTGCTATTAATCCACATGGTTGGTTATGTTCTTGGAATTATATGCATAATTTTTGGAGGATTAATCGAGACCATCCATATGTTAAGAGTGACTTACGTGGTGAATTAGTTTCACTCAAGGAATGGATACATTGAGTTGAGAACATGGGGACAAAGCTGTTCGATACCTTACCTAGATTAAAAAACTTGTGAGATAATACAAACTTTTACGTGAATTCGCTACTGTGGTATGTAAGAGCTAAGGTTCTATAACTGTTTGCACATTGATTATTGCATTGCCTGCCCAAAAATTTTGCTATAGCTAATGCTTTGTCAATGCTTCAGCATTCGCTGGTTGGATTGCTTGGCTTGGCTCGGCTCAACTCGTGGTCTGCTGTGATTGATGTTTTTTTCTTTTTCTTTTGCACAGAAGGCTTGTTAGTGAATTTATTGCTAACACTGTCGTTTTACCCTTCTCCAGGGAGGAGTATAATTTAAAAGCTCAATGGGATCTTGCACAACATATTTGAGAGCACATCCGGGCATTTCATTTCCCATTTTATTCTGCCACTTATCGGCATGAGGATGCGATGCCTGTCTTTTTGGGTAGATTTTTACATTTTGTTGTAGTAGAATGATGATATTGAAGGGTTTATTATATAAAATTCAGCGATTTTATATAGTTTTTTTAAGCTAATGGCATGTAAATTTGCATTTTGCCCTTCCCTTTGTTTTTTGGGGGCCATTTATTCAATTGGATGAAAAATTCTATTGCAATTGGTCTCTAACAGTTTAGTACTAATTAAGTAAACATTCATTATACTCAAGTGTCATTTGGGAATTACACTTCTTTAGTTCACAGCTATATATTAATTGATTTTGTAAAGGATAGTGGGATTTCAGTACATAATTTTTATGATTTAATATCAAAAGCTCTAAGTTCTGCATCTTATTTTTCTGCGTAGCTCATCTATATTCCATTATTTATACTTCACATCAATTGGATTTCAAAGTTTTCTAGTTTTACAGGAAAAAATAAATCACATGAAATTGATATGGCAAAGTTAAGCTTGGGGATTTACCCAAAGGGTGGAAACAAGTAAAAAGGAACAATAGTAAGGACTTAACCACAAATGGGTAAATTGCCAGCTTTTACTGAGAAAAAATGGAATCTTGTGCCCCACTCACTCTATCCAAAGTAAGCAAATTGCTTCTTAAATATGGGAAAGAATTACCTTAGTAAATCTTTTTACTCCAATTTTTCACCCTTTTCCCTTCTCCACTTTTCCATCGGCATTGAATTTATTTACACGTGAAGTGCATTCAGTCCACATGACTCATCCTATCTATTTTTGAACTGCCTTTTCTGTTTTCTCTGTTTTCCACATATTTACTTCATTATTCATTCGTTGTTTGGTTTGATGCAACCAATCTCTCGCTAAACGACGACAATCTGCCAATATTGATTCTATAGATGACTGATTAAGCTTAAGGCCATTAAATATTAACCATGCATCTAATTCAACTGAAATAGGTGGGTGATACTTCATGATGCCAAACTTCTGAAATAAGTAAATTGTCAAGGAAAGAATAATCTAAATCTTAATTTTGGTTGAATTGGAAAATTTGTTGTAAATAATTATATAATCTGATTCAGTTTTAAAAATCAAAGTTGAGGCAGGACAAAGGTTACCTGTGTTAAAAGTTTTATGAACAGAATGAATGAAGTATGCATCAAGGATAAAAAATGTTATGGTCCACTTCAAATCCCCCCTTATCACTTTCTATATGAAATTTGACATTAAAACTAAAATGGACCCTCGTACCTATACATGGTCCTACCCACAACTTAGGAATACTATTTAACACATGATGGAAGTGGGTAATATGGGACCTGTACATTTAACTCTAGTTCTGTACCATTTGGTATTTTTCAATGGCAGTTTTATGGTGTTTAGAAAGTATTTCTTATACCCTATAACTTAAACAATTCATTTAGTGAAACTTAGTTATAAGTTATAGGTTAATTTTTTGTGAATTATTTTTAAGCAACTTACAAATAATTAAAATGTTTAATTTTATAATTTAAAAGGTCATTCTTTTCTGCATATCATTTTATTATTTCATAGTTGTCACAACTTATAAGCTCTTATAAGTCATTTTTAATATTGAAAAGATTAAAATATAATTTATGAGTTTTCTTAATGTATTTAAATATAAAGTTTGACTGATAGAAATTTTAGTAAAGGCTAAAGAATCGATTTTCCATGGGCGTGGCTGCTGTAGTTCAATTTTCCAAACACTGGTATTTATTAAAAAAAATTAAATTAAAAGATTGGAAATCAAGCAAGAAAAAAAGCATGAGAAGAAAGAAGAGAAGGCCTTGTTTGACTGTCAAAGTCAGTGAGTTCAGCTTTGCATTGGTACCCGATAACTCTTAAGCTCACACAAGTTTCATGTATTTGACTCTTGTTTCTTATATAACCATATTAATATTTAATTTATTACAAATATCTAAAAAAGCAGAGTTTCATGTAATTATTTGTTTTTTAATTTTAATAGAAATAATATTGAACTTTGACTCTATTTTTCACGTGAATTGCAGTTTATACTTGGAATCAAGTCTTTAAACCCAGCAAAAAAAATGATGTACACATTTTCACCAGAGTATTGATGATTTTAAAAGTAACTTATCTAACAATCAGTTCAGTTCCGTTCAGTTTCAGTATTTAGTTTTTATTGAATTTTGGAATTCATTATTATCAATTAATATTCATAATCTTAAATAATTAAAATAATCCATCCTTTTTCAAAAAAAACCACCTATTTAGGGTCTTTGAAATTTGTTTGAATAAATATCGTTTTAGAATTTCAATTCACATCTTGTCAATTTTACACTTATTTAATACATATTGAAAATGATAAAAAATATAGTATCTAATCACCTTTCAAATGAACAAAAGTCGTGGAATAAATAAATATTATTATTATTATTAAATTAATTAATGCAACATTGTTATTGATAAACAATTTTAAAGTGAAATTTATTTTAAAAATGAAGGGAGCAGCTGAGTTGATAGTATATTAAAATATTGACAATTATTTTTGTAATGAATTACTGAGTAAATAAATTTAATAAATATTTTGAATATCAATAATAATCAAATAAGTGGTAATATGCACAAAAATCAAGTGCCTAAGCTCAATCTCTACAGAAATGATTTGATTTATTTATGTACCAAACCAAAACCAAATTAGCTTGTAACTGACACTATTCTCTTTCACAGCAACACAGACCAATTCTATTTATTATAAAGTTCCAATTTTTAATACTTGGTTCTTGTATTTTGCATTTGAAGCGGGTCAGTTAAGTGGGTGATTGGGTGGGTTCATAGATACACATAAAAGATGACACTCTCTCACTCACTCTCCTAATTTGTAGCTTTTCTACTCTCTACCTTTCTCTCTTTTCTGTGTTTTTCCTTTTGCCCCTACTTTGTGCCGGATAAACCGCTATTTCTGTTGCAGAATCAAAAACCCAAACGGAGGGGAACCCAAAGACTGAATCTTTTCCAGGTGTTTATGCTAATTATTTTGCTCTCCTCCGTTTCTTTCTGTTTTGAGCATGTGTTAAGTTTCTTGCTTTTACACATCCAATTTAGTTTTCTTGCCAGTCATTCTGTTTGTGTTTTCATCTATGAAGGTGCTTCCTTGTTCGTTGTTGGTATTCATTTGATTTCATTTTCTCCTTTTGTTTTTGGTTTTCAGACCAGTCAGTCACTGGTTTTTGTCTTAACCCATGCCTTGTTATCATCGGAAACAGGTTTTTATTTTTATACGTGGCTTAGTTTAATGATGTGAATTTCACTCTCTGGGTTAGTAAACATACTTCTAGCATTATCACTCCAGATCTTTCAACTGTTCAAATTCTCCACATTTGGAAAGTTCAGATTTTTTTCTGTGATTTTGGTTGCAGAAGCTGAATAGATGGAAGGAAACGGAAGTGAGCACAGGAATTGGGATGAACTGGTACCAGATATTCTAGGGCTCATTTTCAAGAATCTTTCACTTAAAGAGATTCTATCAGTCATTCCTTGCGTCTGCAAATCATGGAGATCAGCTGTTTCCGGGCCTTATTGCTGGCAAGAGATTGACATCCATGAATGGACTCGAAATCGCCCTCCCCAACTCATCGATCGAATGCTTCGATCGCTTATTACTCGAACCTCTGGCTCGCTTCGCAAACTCTCCGCCTCTTCCATCCCTAACGATTCCATCCTCCAATTCCTTGCAAATCAGTAAAGCCCTTTTCCAATTTCAGTTTGTTAATCTTGCATCAAGTTTTAATTTTGATACTTGAATTTTGTGTTTTTTTCCTTGGTTTTGCAAAGTGCCGGGTCCCTTCAGACACTACACATGCCAAAGAGTCAAATAAGTGATCTTATTATTGAACAGATTGCTGGGAAGTTTAAAAATATTACTTCATTGGATCTGAGCAACTGTAAGAACATCGGTGCTCCTGCTTTAGTGGCAATCGGAAAGCATTGCAGATTCCTTTTCCGGCTGTGCCGAAACATCGAGCTGTCATTTTCTCGTAACGAGCTTCCGGAAGATGACGAGGCTCGAGCCATAGCCGCCACGATGCCGAAACTGAAGCATTTGGAGCTCACTTACCATCTTATGATGAGCACCGGGAGCTTCTTAAAGATCCTGTCGAGTTGCCCCGATCTCGAGTTTCTTGACTTGACGGGGTGCTGGGACGTGAAACTCGACCGCGATTTCGTGAAGGCGAAATTCCCGAAAGTGAAAGTTTTGGGGCCTCAGGTGTTAGAGTATGAAATGGATGATTGGGGAGATTATTGCTCTCAGTATTCGGATGCTTCTGAGTACTTTGCTTGGGATTTTGTTACTGGTCATGATGATGATGATGATGATGATAGTTATGATGATATGTGGGATGATGATCGACGGCTCGATGAGCTTGAGGTGCGGTTTTACGAAGAAATCGAGGATGCTGGGTTACATGGTTGGCCTCCATCTCCATAAGCCGTTGTTTTGGGTTTTTTAGGAGTGATGGAATGGTATGTAGTTTCTAAATATGTGATGTTTGTAATAAAAATTGAGTTGTATGGTTTGGATGTCTCCTTTAGTTGTATGACTCTACCTATTATCTATTTTAGAAGGTTGAATTTGGATTACTTTAGTTCAACGACTACTCTTTGTATAGACTTGTTTGCGGCCGGTGGGCCCCGCTTCAATGGGTTAGCTGATCAGATGCGAGCCTCTCCTCGGGTGGATTCCTCCTTTTGCTCCTCAGCCTAAGCGGTATTAGCAGCCGTTTCCAGTTGTTCCCCTCCCAAGGGCTTGGACACTCATTTTTCAAAACCGGTCTAAGCAAAGTCCGAAATAATTTTATGGGTTGTTTGATTTTTATACAAATGCTTTCAACTAGTTTGACAAATAATTTTTTATTAATATATATTTATAGATTAATTTATAATTATTTTAAACTTTTTATATTTTATAATATTAAATTTGTGTATTTCACGGTAATAAATGAAACAAAATATAAAAAAAATTAGATGAATTATGCAATGATATGTTAAATTAAAATATATTTTTACTTATTTTGTATTTTTTTTCTATTTAGTTCAATAGTAAAATTTATAACAAATAGATATTCATGGGATTGAGCTCGGCTTAGGAAATGATCTCGTAAGTCTAACACATGCCTGAACTGAACTCGAAATTCTGAAGTATAGACTTAGATTGGACTTGGTTGATGTTTTTAATAAAAAGACTAATGAATAAGTATAATTTTCTACTTAACTTTCTTGAGTACGAAGGATGGGTAAAAAAAAAATAGACCTAATGTCCTGTTCGGCTCCTACCCGGTAGGCTTTAGTAAATCAAAAAACCATTTGGTTAATAAGGGTGATTTAGTGTAAGATATTTTGAGTTAATTTAAGCTTAAAAAGTTTAGCTAAAAGTGTTTGAGTTAATGTCTTGAGCGGCCAATCAAAGTGATACTTAAAAGTTGGCTCC
>CATIWQ010112539.1:0-11103 GCA_949673415.1 Euphorbia schlechtendalii | reverse complement strand
AAAACATTTCACAGCAGATACATAAATCAAACAAAATATCATATTAAAATAAAGATATATAATCTTACTATGTTGAGAAATAGGAAAAAACTTTTCACGAAAGATATTTAAAAGCAACAACAATTATGTAATTTAGGGCTCATTTGTTTCTAGAAAAATATTGTGCAGGAAAATATTTTTGAATTTTCCTGCGTTTGTTTGATTTGGAAAATAAGTCAAAAGAAAATATTGTGCAAGTCAACATGAAAATGTAATGTAAATAATTGAAAATGTTTTAAACAAAAAAGGGAAAATATTTTCCCTTACTTTCCTACTTCACCTTCTCTATTATTACCACCTTCACTTCTTTCACTCACACCAACATATCGATCACTTTCTCCATCCTGTTACCGCCACCATCACCACCAATGCCGCCGCCACCTCCACCCGGACACCACCACTTCCTTTACTTCCAGCACCACCATTTCTTCCACCGTCACCAACACATCCATCACTTCCTTCATCCTATTATCTCCATCACGATCACCACCACCACTTTCATTCGCCGCCGCCGCCACCACCACTCCCTCCACCAGCACATCCACTTCTTCCTCAAACGCCGCTACCGTCACCACCACCACCTCATCCACCCTGCCACCACTATTTCCTCTACCTATATTACCACCACTTCCTCCACCCTCCATGACCACTACCTCCGCCGTCACCACTACCTCTACCGTCACCACCAAATTCATATCCTCCATCTACATTTATTTTTATATAAAAATGTAATTCATACTTAATATAATATAATTTTTATATAATAATTAGTATGCTATATATATATATATATATATATATATATATATATATATAAGTTAAACTAGGATTTTGTATAGTTAAATTTGTGGTTGGAAAATATTTTTTAGAATTGTTAACAAACATTAGAAAATATTTTACAATGATGTAGTCAAACATAGGAAAATATTTCATTTTCATGCGTAATATTTTACCTTGCACAATATTTTCTCTTGCACAATATTTTCCTACAAACAAACAGGGTCTTATATTTTTATTTAACTCCACTTCACTAATTTAATTATGATTAGAGAAATAGAGATTTAATTACTTCATGATTGGTTGTGTCTCGTGTATAAGAAAGGGTGATGAAGTGACAAAACCGTTTTCGATCAAGTGTTATTTGACTACTGCGGCGAAGCTAGGATTGACCCATAATGTTGCCTATCATTTGACCTAGTTGGCCTTTTTGCCCATGGGCCTTCGTTATCAAACATGTATTAGCAATTGGTATCTCACATATTTGAGAATTAAAGATAATGTAAATCCTATTAAATTGGTCCAACATGGGTTGGAGAAGGATGAATGACATCAAGTACAAGCGGAAGCTAATTTTTAGAATTGTGAAAACAATGAAAATCTTGTGTTTAGTGAACATATATAAAGAAAAAGAATTTAAAAGTTCATATTTCGAAAAAAAAATATAAAGAAAAAATAAGTTTTAAGTGAAAATAATGAAACTCAAATATAATTCGGAATGTATACATATTCCAAGTGAAGTTAAAAGTGATGCTCTCAAATGAATTTACAAAGATATAGATTTTAAATATGTGTGTGATGAGTGCTGAGTAAATGTAAAGGACATGAAAAACAGAGATATCATGAACAAATTAAGGTCCCAATATTATTGCTATATTCATAAATTAATTTGATTATATTAACTTTTAGGGGCTTGGTTTGAAATACTCTGAGGTCACATTTTAAAGATTCACAAAGACTTAATACAATCATTACCCTTAACTTTTTTAATCTAGAATTTTATCACATAAATTTTTAAATGTGTCAGATACTCACCTGAATTTGTTTGAAATGCATTAATTTATAATCTCAATACCACGTGTCAATTTTTAATTGGATAGAAATTAAAAAAACAATATTTTTGAAAAGTTAAACCCACCGTAAACTGACATATGACGATAATGGGGTAAACCAATGCATTTTATACAAATTCAGTAGGTATATGATACATTTGAAAGTTCAAGATGGTAAGAACTATTTTAAACAAGTTTAGGGGATCATGGATGTATTAAACCATTCACATACAATACCAAGAATTACATGAAGTAGGTTTGGGCTAAAATTATTCCCGGTTGGAACAAGGAAATTGAACTGAGAAAAGAAAAGTATTAAATGGGACAAATGAAATCCATAACATTTGTATCACTTCAGCTATAAAAATTAAAAATGCAAAAAAGTCATCAGTGATATGATCCAAAACATTGTAGCTCATTTTTGCATTCGATTAAACCAAAAAATCAATCCTATTCCAAATGTTTTTCTGATGCATAAGTGATAACAAAATAAATATTGATCACCTACATTTCCACGTTACCATCATCACCACTTTAGTCTTAGGTAAAGCTCACCATCCTCGTAACAAAAGGTAACTCTTAACTACACACAAGAGACACTGTCATCTTCCTCCACCTTAAGAACTAACTTGAGCATTAGAGCAGTTTCGTTGAAATCCCTGTCAAACCTTATTTTACAAGTACTTGACGTAAAGGATGAAGAACAATCGGATATCAACTTACAACAAGAACAATCTTCAATCCTTTTTCTCAATATCAATGGAATTCGTATATTCCAAGCTATATTTTATACTTGTAACATTTTTTATTATGTGTACAAAATGAACTCAATCAACAATACCCCTCCAATTAGCACAACTAATTCTAATAACAAACAAAAATACATTATAAAAAACAAAAAAAAAAAAAAAACAATAATCAAAGATAAATAATTAAATAAACCCCTATAATTTAGTCTTAGACTTGCATTCCTCATCCCCAACAGTTTGATTCGAAATGAACACCGGAAAATCACAATTAGTAGTCGTATCAACACTCAGTTTAAACACTATAATCTTCACTTTACCGGAAAGTTTAACCACCGAGTTAAAATTCAACACGCCGGACAGCACATCGGAGTAAAGCTGCGAGTTCGACAGCAACCGATCGGCCATCACCGTAACAGTAAGATTCATAGACCTCGTTTCATCGGAGCCAATCTTCCCTGCCGGAATCGGAACTTCACCGACTAACTCACCTCTGTAATTCAACAAAGCAGTGCCGTTCTTGTATGTGAATCCCACCTTGTTCGGATTCTCAATCGAGAGATCAACGCCGAGAGTAATATTCAGATCCACGCCTAATCTGGCGACGTCTAAAGCGACGTCGAGATTTTCGACGGTGATCGATTCGATTGAGGTATTTGGCTCTTTGGCTTTGAAAACTGTGAATGCTAGAATTACGATGATTAGGACGAGGAGGAGGATGACGGCGGCCGTGACTCCGAGACAGATGTTTCTGCGGCGGTGCTTGGGTTTAGGTTTAGGTACAGATTGAAGCTCTGAATCTTTATTAGAGTTTAAAGCAGATTCCTCCATTTTGTCCATTTTTTTCAAGTTTGTTCTGGGGTTTTTTTATTGGGGAAAGAGAAGGCGGAGTCAGTTCCGGGTTAGTGGATCTCAACGTGCTCCGTTCTATAAAAGCCTGTATATATACTATCCACCACTTTGTCGGTATGCTGCATATTTTTTAATTGTAAACGTGTTTTCAACTACTAATTAATTATCTCCGGAAAAAAAATACTACCTACATTAATTAAAATTATGAAAATAACCAATTTCACACTTAAATTTGATTTTTTTGTACCTTATTATTTGGAGATTATGCCACGATATTATATGTAATTAGGATTATTTTCTATGGTTTTGGTTTTTGATAAACAAAAAAAGAATTTTGTTGATTATTAATATATGTTTGATACTGATCCAATAACGATAAAATATAAAATAATAGATATTTAATTTTTTTTTAAAAAACCCGTAAAAGTACCAATACAGTCAAACCTCTATAAATTAATAATGCTACGACCATGAAATTTTATTAATTTAGCAAGGAATTAATTAATCGGGTAAATTAATAATTATTAATTTATAGAGTATGTAGTTTATATCTCTACAATGTGAATATGTATGAATTACATGAATTTAATTAATAAGTATTAATAATGTATATTAACTAAATTCATGTATTTTCATTGATAAACTTTTAGTATTCCATACACATCTCAAGTTAAATGTATAAATCCACTCAACTATTATTATAGTTACATGTATTAATATTAACTAAGTTACTATATAAAGAGAGTTACTACATATAACTCTACAAAACAAAAGAAAAAAAATGGCTTCTCATCTCAAAGGTATAAAAAAAATCAACTATGAAAAAACGTATACGTAGAGAATTATGTAAGTACAAACAACAAAATCTAGCATGCATTCAAAAGTAATCTCCTTATAACAATTTCTTTTACAATATGAGAACTTTATACCTGATTTTCTCAATGCTCTAAAAAAGGTTAGAGATAAGATTTAAGGGGATGTTAATTTTAAAAAGAAACAACTAACATTATATTCATATTTTCAAAAATCTTCTTAGATTAGTTATGAATTATACGAAATATATTTTTACATATTATGAATTATTAATTTACATGTCAAATGGGACCTATATGAATTTATTTTTTCGTATTATCTTATAAATTTAGCGAATTATTAATTTACCACGTTGGTCCCGACTAGGGACCGGAGAAAATTATTATTTTAGCGAGATTATTAATTTGTCGAGTATTAATTTAACAAGGTTGTACTGTAATTATAAATAACCTACGCTATCTACTTGCAAAAAAATGTATACGTACTACTATCTTATTGTTAGCTATTTTAGGTCATAAATAGTAAAAATGTTCTATTTCCACTCAAAGGGAGTTATTTTCTTAGAGAAGAGTTCGCTATTTAAGTCTTACGAATGAAAAAAAATAGCTTTTGAATGATATTCATGACTTAATTGTACAAACACACAAACTTTGTGAACTACATGGAAATTTTGTTATTTACGAAAATCGACTTCATCAAACGGACTTTTAAAACCTAACAGAAAGTCAAACTCTATTGGATGAGTCAATTATTTTGATGTGAGAATTAATATTTGAAACCCTTATAAATAATAATAGTACCATTCCTATTCAATGCAAGGACTTAGACTTGGTTGGGGAGGTTCTTGCACGATGGGTAGGCGGTTTTGATGTCTTCCCTATTTATTAATTACATATTTCTTTATCATAAGCCGCTTACAATATTTGACATGGCTGTTTGAATTATGGAACTCCAAATGGAAAATTAAATTCAACACAACAATAATGTCGTTACAACATTTCAAATTCACAAGGAATTCCAAGTGGTGATAATAAAACCTCCTTTATTACTCTATTTTTTCTCACTTTTTTAATATATGTTTTAACTTTGAGAGCAAAGAAGATTATAAGAGACTTAGATTATTCTTCTCTCTCCTTTATTAATAAGTTCTTCTCTAAATTGATCTTTCTTGTTGTTCGAGGTTTCATTTTTAATTAGTAATCATCTACATCAACTATTTTTATTGAATTTCTGCTACGTGATCATCTTTCTCAATTGTGGATCCATTACTACACATATGACTTTGATATTTTATCATTGGGTTGAAATCCAAATGTTTCTAGTCAAAGATACATATTGATATTTCATTTTAGGTACATATACCATCTCTTTTAAACAAGAGTGTTTCATATTTGCAAAAATGATTTTTGTTATGCAGTGCGTTGAAGTTCTTATGGTTATAGATCTACCACGACGGAGTTTAAGAAACTATAAATTGCAAAATTTTTATTTTAATTTGCTTGATGTTTTTCTCTTGCTCTTGTGGCAAGTTTTTTTTATTTTCCAATATAGTGAGATTTTATTTCTCTTAGTTTTATATGATATTTAATTTTATTTTCACCGATTTATCAATCTATATATATTTTTCAAACTACAGTATTTATAATAATTTCTTATTTACTAAAAAATTGTGTAGTGAGTATCATAGATATGCCGAAAATAAATAAAAATGAAAACCAATAAAGTATGTGACATAAAGTCAAAATTATATGGTAAATTTCTGACATAAAGTCAATTAGATAAATAATATATTTAAGTTACTACTTTTAATAAAAGAAATTAATAAATAGAAATATTTGATAAAATTATTATTAATTCATACTTGGTTGCCCCTTAAAGCTTGGAAAGTAACATGCTAAAGATTGCGTGCAAGAATTTCAGCAACTTTTGTCTTTTAATTATTATATACCTCGGTGAATAAGACATTTAATGTATTATAAAATAATTATTGTATCTCTTTTATTTTATAATAAAATTCTCTCTCTTCTTAATTACTAACTTATAAATTAATTTACGCTTAATCTTTTTCCTAATTAATGCAAGGGTATATTAGGAAAATTTTGTTAAAAAATGTATTGATATTTTAAAATGACAAGTATTAAAAACCAAAGTAAAAAATCTAAAACGACAAATATTAAGAACCGGAGGGAGTAATATTTTTCTGAAAAACTAATGTTACATTCTATATTTTTCTGAATTATAATGTTCTGAAAATCTACTTGGTGAAATCATAAAAATTAAAATATAGTCTGTAGTTAGTATGTCTAAATCCTCATATGTTCATTTTTTTGGAATTGATGATGGAATTATAAAGATAATTAGCCAACTTATTTGCCTCAATCATGTGATAAAATTTAAAATAGTTGCATGGATAGTGACTCACCAACATTAGCGAATTATGTTATACGAGAATCATGTTATACAGTGTCGCAAAACATGTCCAATAAACATATTGTATCATGCGTTGACTTCCCAACCCATCAACGACTCATAAACTTATCAAAAGATTAAGCATAAAAGTAATACATACGTTAAATTTGCACAAATTATGTTACAAACCAATAATAATACAGTATGCAACATTGCCAAGTCTAACTTGAGTTGATGCGATTAATGGAAAAATCGGGTCTAAGCACACTTGACCATTCAATATTCGGAACTTTTATTGGTGGGTTTGTACGTAAAACTAAAGCATGTCAATACGATATTACACAATAAATATAACTCATTTTAAATCCATTAAAAAACAATTACAAACAAAGGACATGGAATTATAAAATCTTATTCTATGCTATTCTTTTCAATAAAAAAATAAGTAGTGATTAAGGTTTTACATTAAAAAAAAGTAGCATAATAATTCAAAGGAAGACTTGATTTCGGATCCTCTTCAGTCATGTATGGCGCATTAAAAGAATTTGGGTTTGAGAAATTTGAAATTATCTTATTACAATGAATAACCAGATTTCATAGAATTCAAACTCTAACGAGTGCTTTGAAAGTCCTCTTTTACGTGAGACATTAAATAACAAGTCAAAATTTAACAAATAGATATTTTTATGATTAATATCTTAAGTGGTATAAAAAATAATCCAACATATCAACTAGGTTTACACTTTCGAAACCCCTCAAACTATATAACCAGGGCCGGTCCTTGGGAGTGGGCAACAAGTGCCACCGCCCAGGGCTGGTTCTTGGGGGTGGGCAACAAGTGCCACCGCCCAGGACCCATGTCGAAAGGGGCTCAAAAATAATATTTATTTTCAATAATTTTAGTAGTTAATGTTAAAAAGATAAAAGTAAACCATAATTAGTGGTAGATGAATTGTTAAGTACTTTGTTATGGATATAAGAGGTTATAGGTACGAATCTTAGTTTCCACAAAATAATTAACTTTTATCATAATTTTTTAACGAATGCTCATTTTAATAAATTTTATATTATTTTATCTAGGACCATTAATTTATCAGGACGGGACCTCTATATAACCTAAGGAAATATATTGATAACTCGAAAGCAGTCAAAGAATTACAAAAGAAATCCATAAGGGTTCACTAGAATGTTACTATATATGTTAGAAATAGAAAATGTTAACCGATAATGCTTAATGGAAAATAAAACCAAAATTTATTACAGTAATTGAGAATAAAATTATTAAAATGTGGGTCAGTGATAGGGTGCTTCCAGAAGGCAGAATCACCAGTCTAGTAGTCGGTCGTCTCCGGTGCTTTTGAGTCACTTGTTATTCTTTCAAATGTCAATATACCAAACCAAGTCTTTTTGTCAACAAAGGACTTCTGATTTATATAATATAATATACACACACTATGGGATTGCATAATCTTTTGTGAATCAAGTGTTCCTCCATCACAATTTTAATTAACTGTGCACTGGTGAGAGTGTCAAATTAATAGGTTATATATATTTTGAGAACTCATCATGTTACACTTTTAAAATTTTTTTGTGATGAATGTTTTAACTGAATTATTAAATTTTTTACATGTTACAAGTTTGAATCACACGATGTGGTTGGTGTTTTTTTGCATTACGATGTTAATTCAATTATAGCAGAGTATTTGATTTGGTTCACAATATATATTAAAATATAATATAGTAAATGGAATCATGATAAAATTTGAGTGCATGTGTAATATTGATAATCCGCATGACTTCTATAGCAATAAAAATACAAATAATAGAACTTTGGTGAAAAAAAGTAAAGTGGGGGATGAAGGGGTAAACAACTAGGTTGTGTGAGGTCAAGTTATTGCAACACTATTTACATGTTTCTTCGATGTGGGGTGGAGGAGATTTTTTTTTTTTTTGTGAGAAGTGTTAAGTTCAAAGGAACTCTTAGTTGGTTGAAAGATTTATTTATTGATAATGTGATTTTTGAGTTTAATGTCACAAATGTTGTGTTGTTCATAAATAATGAGTTTCATTTCCTATCACTTATGAGTCTTATTTTCCAAAATTATAAGAATTTATTGATTCTTTTTCAAACTTAGGGTTACATGTTTTATTAGGTCTGCAAATCAAGTTGTTCGTTTATTAGTTAGAAGTAGAATAACCGATTATTTGACATGAAGGAGAACTTGGTTACAAGATTGACCAACTATAACTAACTTTAGTTTGGTATAATTAACTTGTTCTCTTAAGTAAAAGAATGTTTTAACCTAATTTTAAGACTAAGTTTGTGATCTTTAAAGATCTCAAATTCGAATAACATTTATGATGAGGTGAAATTTTTTTAGTGCGCAATCTGAACAAATTTAAATAATATACGACATTTCCATGAAATAATATTGTCACATAGTTATTATTTGGATGTTTATATCTTTCAATTCTTTTCGCCAAATTAATTTGTTTACTTACCTTCGAATAAGAAATTAAAAGTAAAGAATCTTAATTAATTATATTAATTTGAGGTTTTTAATTCATTATAATATTAGTATTAAATATACATACTAATTTATTGAAATTTAAAAAAAGTCACTTTTAAGGACGTTCTAATTTTGTATGCCCATGAGCTTTAATTTTATGTACAAAATTAATAAATTTTACGATCAGTTTAATTTCTTTTAACACTTTAGCCAGTAAAATAAAGTTAGAGCATATGTTAAATTTTTGGCGCATTTTCTTTATAAAAATTAAATTAAACATATTAGCGTTAATTTACCAATTAAGAAATCGTAGATTATTTGTATGAGTTCTGGCCCAAAATTTCCTTCGCGTGTCCATTTAATGATTATTAGATCTTTAATATTGAACTAGTCATAGCACAATTCCAAACTTAGTCCATCTTGATTATTTGCATCATGTACAAAGATTAGAAAGACAAAGAAAGGAAAAAAAATCTAACAAGTCATTTGCAATGTTTATCAAATGGCTCCATTCTCTATTCAGTTCAGCTTGTCGTGCTTCAGAATTTAAAAGGCATTCCATTCATTTTTCAATGAACCAGTAAAATAAACAAAAGATTGACGAAAACATTATTCATTTTATAGGTCAATGACTTTATCATCCAACAAAAAAGTGATTCTCTCGTGAAACAATTTGATCCAAAAGATTAAGTTGATGGGTAAGACTCAATCGTAGTATTAATATTATTTTTAATCCCCCCGCACGCGAAAGCCCCCTAGGCATGAAGCAGGCACAACATAGACCTAATTCTGCTGTGTTGCAATTTTATTCAACAAAAGGAGCTGACAAGATTCGAACTCTCAACCCATAAGTCCGAGTTGCTCGGATACAATGTCATGCAACTGTTTGACCGAAAAATATTTTCCTAACAGATTCGCCTGTGTTTTGCCTCATCCACATTTTAAATGCAGTCTGAAGTGTGTTTAGCAGAAAAAGGCCATGTTTGATATTTTTTAGAAGGTCGGGAGCATCCAAAATGTGTTTAACCACTTGTTAGTACTACCGACCCCATTGCCCACATGGTAGTCGCCGACAATACTTGACGGCCTAAAGAGTACTTTTTCCTATTGATGCGATTTTGTTTGCTCCAAACTGCTTTTGATTGCTTCAACCGGTGATCATCCTCCCCCGCCGCAGCCGCTGATTATCTCTCCTTGCTGTTGTTGTTGACCATCTTCCTTCTTTCATTTAATTTATTATTTCATCAGTTTGTTAATTTCCATGTATTTATTTTCTTTATGTTGGATCTTAAATTAGCTCTTTGTTTAATTTGTCTAATTTTTTGCTTTAACTTCTTGTTTTGATCTATTGGTTCAGTTAAATCTCAATTGGAAATCTATGTAAAGTTAAGATCGCATGTTCCCATTTTCACTCTTGGAATCCAAATGTAATACTTGGTTTTCCTTTTGGTTTTGTTTAGTTTTTAGAAATCAATTTTCATTTACAACATTTTAGTTATATTGTTGATTGAAACAGTGAGATCTAATGCTACTGGTGAATGGTGATTTGCTAATTTGAAATACACCTTTTGGATTCATTTGTATGGTAGTCTTCTACGTGATATAATAGCTATCATATATGGTATAATAACTCTTATACCAGGTATAAGGTCTTTATAATATAGTTTTGTTGAGAAATTTATTATGGTATAAGAGTTGTTGCATCCAGTATAAGACTACTAGATTTTCCTTTCATCTTCGTCTTCATTGAAATTAAGTATTGTCTTTGTTGGACCCAGTAAGGGTGTTAAATAGGTCAGAGGGGGGGTGAATGACTCTTTTTGAGTTTTTGTTTAATCTTCAGAAGACTGCTTCAGAAGTTGCTTCTGAGTAAGTATTAGTTACTCAGAGTCCCCCTTTTTAATT
>CATIWQ010112532.1:0-11444 GCA_949673415.1 Euphorbia schlechtendalii | reverse complement strand
GGGCGGTTGCATCCCCTGATTTTTGGAGCCTTGTAATTTCCATTTTCCACCTTTACTTTCCGCATTTATTTACGGTTTTGTGGATGGTTTATTTTTCCCCTTTGTGAATGATTTATTATTCCGCTATACGTGAATCATGCATCTAAACTTCGAAAATGACCTAAGTGCGAATATGCTTAACTAAGAAAATACGGTTTTCTGTAGATGTAATATATTGTGATCACTTAAGAAATAAGCAACTTATCCTGGACCTGAATCTCTGTGTCTTGGTGGTCCGTCCCCCGGACGTTAAGCCTCACTGGACTTTAATTCCTAGAAAGAGCTAATCTAGGTGGCGACTCCACACTAAGAGACGGTGGATTCAGGTTCGAACCGATCTTAAACGTTTCTCACCTTTTTCTCTTTCAACTTTTTTTTTCCGGGACCCCGACCCTGTGCTTTTCTTTTTTCAAACACCCCGGTGGACCGTGCCTATGAAATCGCAAGCTCATGTTTTAATTTTTGATTGAAGGGGCAAAAATTTTTGCTTCGCATAAACTTAATCAAATAATTAAAACATTCACCATCAAATGTATTAACATTACCTTTTCTCTGATTTGTAACAGGAAGCAGGTCAAAACATAACCGAAGAAGTAAACGGTTATCTCAATGGCTGAAGAATGAAACAGTCTCAACCGAAGAATTAAACGGTTGCCGACCACAACAGGGATGCCGAAGAAAGAAACGGTCGACCCGCCCATCGAACACCTAAGGGATTCTGAAGAAGGAGACGGACAACCCTACAAAGACACAGAGCCAGAAAGGAAGGCCTATGTCATCACCAATTGGGAACAAGAAGTCACTAGCCACACCAGTCAGGTATATTCTCAATCCCTCTGCTCTTTTCGTGCGATAAAACTGGTCATACAACCAGTAATTATCACACAGGGGGCAGTTGTGAGCACGAGATTTTGTACCAGCTCGCGCGTTCAATGATAACGGCTTTTTAGGGAAATTTATCCTCGAATCACACAATTTTCAACCATCCAATGATTTTCAAATGGGAGTACTCCGCATCATTGTATAAAAAAATATATAATTAAAAAAAATTAAAATGAAGGAGACGTAATCTCGATGGCGAGGGAGCCTCGTACGAGGCGCGCGGAGGTAGCCTCGGGTGAGGCAGCCTCGTGCACATGCGAGGGAGCCTCGCGTGAGGCAGCCTTGCGCACATGCGAGGATCCTCACCGAGATTTTTTCCCCCAAGGCTCTATTATTTGGTTTTTTTTCGGGATTTCTTTTTCTATAAATAGGGTCTTTTTCAGTACACAGGGCTCGGAAAATTCAGAGAAAAAAAAATCCTCTCTTTCAAATAAAAAAATACAAACAATATTTCTTACTTTCTTCTATTTTTTTTCTCGTATCCAAAACACTTTTGGATCCCAAATTTCTTCAAATTTCTTCATCTTTTTATAAAATTTCTTCATCTTTTCTTCTTAAATCCTCAGATATCCTCGGGTCCAAAACCAATTTAGAACCCGATTCTAATTATCTTTTGGATAAATAAACACTTTATTTTCTAACCATCCAATTCTTTTTTCCAATTAAATTACACTAAAATCACAAGAATTAAATGAAGATTTTTGGACTTTTACATCAACCTTTTCACCTAAACTACCAAAACGAACGAGGAACGCTCCCGGGGATCAAACGGACACGCCGAAGTGGATTCACGCCAAAAGGGTAAAGCCTCTGAGTTCCTAGAGCTTCTTATTTTGTGCTTCTCTTTTTCTTTTTAATTTCTTTCTACATGTGAACCTATGAATTATTTTTTTTTATTGTAAATATTGTAATTCTCTTCTTCTTTTATTTCTTTTTAATTTTTGTATTAGAATACCCCAAAGAAGGGAATTAAAATTATTCCCAGATAACAGACCTCACCTTTTGCCATGCGGTCATTTTCATTAATTAAAATTGACTAACCAATTTGCTAATAAAACTAACGGTTTTATTTAAATTAATAACTTTAAAATCGCCGATGTTTTTAATTAGGCCACACGGGCCTCGCTAAAATCAAATCGAGCATACGTGATATATCCCTTGTGCTAACCCTTGTGGATGTAGGTTGGATGTCTGTTTAGGCTTTTATTTTTTTCCTTCGGGTATTACACATATTTTACGAAAAATTTAATTAATAGGGTAGCGGGCGGTTACATCCCCCGATTTTTGAAAGCCTTGTAATTTTATTTTCCACATTTACTTTCCGCATTTACTTATTGTTTTGTGGATGGTTATTTTTTCGCTTTGTGAATGACTTATTATTTCGCAATACGTGAAACATGCATTTAAAATAAAAAATGACCTAAGTGTGAATATGCACAATTAAAAGAAAATGGTTTTCTGTAGATGTAATATATTGTTATCACTTAAGAAATAAGCAACTTATCCCGGACCCGAATCTCTGTGTCTTGTTGGGCCGTCCCCCGGACTTTAAGCCTTACAGGACTCTAATTCCTAGAAAGAGCTAATCCAGGTGGCGACTCCACACTAAGAGATGGCGGATTCGGGTTCGAACAGATCTAAAACGTTTTCACCTTTTTCTCTTTTCAACCTTTTCCCAGGTCCCCGATCCGGTGCTTTTCTTTTTCAAACACCCCGGTGGACCGCGCCTATGAAATCACGTGCTCTCGGCCCACCGCTCCGTGTCGTCCACTCACAGTAGCATGTTCAATTACTATCTTGATTAACCAGCATATACGTGTTACGATGTATAGTCTAAATATCCCTTATCATAGTTTCATTGAAACTAGACATCAATGAAGCGGGCAGACTAGCATGTTTAGGCTTACTTATTGGGTTAGATCCAAGCAGCCAATCTCACGAGCTCATGGTACCTTGAGTGAACACATGAATGTATTCGGGTAATACATTGGAGACTGTTATAACATAGACACTCGGACCTGTGTTGTTATCATGTCTTATTGCAGTAGTAGTACAAGAATCCTCAGACCTGAGATATTAGTTACCTTATGCAGGAATTCTTTACTTTGGGTCATACTTATTCATACCCTGGAGATTAGGATGATACTGGTGGTTACAGGTATAGTAATGATCACATGTGGGTAAGCTGAGTAGTCAAGATGGGTCCATCGCTCCTGATATAGTGATATAATGGGAGATGTACCTTAAGGACCCTTGTTGAAGAGACACACTCATAAACCTCTGATCAGAGAATAAGATTGATAGAACAGGATTCTAGTCAATCTTGATACATTATGGCAAGTGATGTTCTTCATGAACAAGTCTAATTCCAGGATAGCTATGGCTATTACATAACCTGACACTTAATCCGAGCTCAATAAATTGGATGGTACTTAACCTGATGAAAGGAGTGTATCGTATTGGTTACTATTGCAGAATCGGATCAAGTCATGGGAACGTGACATTCTGAGTATCGGGGGATTATACGCCTTTGCTGGAAAGCCTATTTAATCGTCTAGAGTTATCCATTTTCATATCAGTTTGGAACATTGAGCCTAAAGGTTCCTGGATGGGAAGCCAAGTTTAGGTTAACCTCTTATAGCACTATACTTTGTGATCCTATGAGGTCACACACTTTGAGTAATTATCGGACTAAGTAAAGAACCTATAAATAAGGTCTACGCTGAGAATATCTATTTGTCAAATTCGATGGAAGAATTATTAATTGGTTAAACCAAATTAATAATTTAAGGGAATAAAGGAGAAAATTGGGAAAATTGCATGGAGCGGAGTAAGGGAATCTTTCCCATTATGAGTGAGCCCCAAACGAATTCAAGTTGTTCGGAGTGGGGCATGCGTAGCTACCTCGCAAGCTAAAAAGCTTGCGAGATGCTAGCTAGTTGGCTTAGCCTGCCCTTGCTAGTGAGTAGCAAGTTCGTAATCATACGCTCACAAGCCCATCTTACGGGAAGGCTCACAAGCTAGGCTTGCAACACAAGGCAAGCCCTTGCCTTGTGCCAAGGACACACGGGTCATCAAGCGGGTCCTAGGGATCCGCCCGGCTTGTGGGATGGGATTTTTCCCATCCTGCATTGGAAAATGAGGGGAGTTTTTCACTCCCCACTCCCTATAAGTAGGCCTCCCCTCTCCTCCTTATTCTATACTTCAACTCAGCATTTA
Source organism: Euphorbia schlechtendalii (assembly GCA_949673415.1). Lineage (NCBI taxonomy): Eukaryota > Viridiplantae > Streptophyta > Magnoliopsida > Malpighiales > Euphorbiaceae > Euphorbia > Euphorbia schlechtendalii. The sequence goes on along the minus strand of CATIWQ010112532.1, from coordinate 7,304 downwards.
TCTCTGAGTTTGACTTCTTTTCTTCGTGAGATTTTACGAGATCCTCCACGAGTTTCTCCAACCGATGAAAAATTCTTTAAAAGGCTCTTTCTATTTTGAAGTGAGCCTTCTCAATTAATTTTTTTGTGTTGGTCTTCGAGCGGTCTAGTAGTTGCTGTCTAACAACGAGTTCTACCTCAATAGAGGATTTGGTTGGTGAAGATCCATGTGGATCGATTGTAGAGGCTATCTTAATTTGGAGGCTAGTGCTAATGGAGTTCTGTCGAATTTCTCTAAGGGAATGCCGCATCCGAATTAAAGAGAGAAGCATACATCAACTAGTAATGTTTTAAACTTTGATGTTAGGGTTTCTTTTATAAGTTTTATAAACCTATTGGAATCTATGGAACATTTCAACTTAGATTCTATCAATCATGGTATGCTTCGGAGATCCTTTAGGGTTAATTTTAAGTTTTGAAATTCTGCCTTACAACATTACATGTTCAAATACTGTCTTGATTAACCAGCAGGTTGTGGATGACTTTCATGAGATTCACTTAGGTAGTCTTTCTAAGTAGTAAAGATAAAACATATGAATCTTTTATCAAACTTAGTAATCGGATAATGAATGAAATAGGAACTAAAATCAGTAGAATTCGAAGTGATCTTTGACTTGAATTTGAGGACTTTCATTTTGAAGAATTCTATTTAGCACATGGTATCATTGACCACAACCTTTCTGCTATTTATACTCCTCAACAAAATGGGGTTGTAGAAAGTAAGAACAGAACCATAGTTGAAATGGCTCGATCCATGTTATGTGATAACAATATGTGAAAGTACTTTTGGGGAGAAGCTATTAACACAGCTTGTTATATCTTGACTCGGGTTTTAATTCACCCAATTCTTTAGAAGACAACCTATGAGCTTTGGCGAGGGCACAAGCCTAAAATCGGTCATCTCAGATCATTTGGCTGTAGGTGCGTTATTCTTAAAACCAAGGAGCAACTAGGTAAGTTTGATCCAAAGGTTGACAAAGGTATCTTTTTGTGATACTCAACTAATAACATGGAATATAGAATATATGTCAAAAGAACTGACCTATTAGAGGAGTCTATGCATGTGGATTTGATGAAACTGAAGGAGTAACCTAATAAGAAAATCCACCCAGCATGCTACTCTCTATGCTGCCCAACCCAGCATAAGAATTTGAAGTTGAAGGAGTAAAAGAAGATGATGATCTATCTGTCAACTTCAATGATGATGAAGATCAATCATAGCCTCAACAACCAGTTTCAGATCCTCCAACTGTAGATCCAAATATGCCAAGAGAGATTAGAACTCATCGTAACCATCTACTCGATATCATTGTTGATAATGTTCATAATCTAGTAATGATGTGAGGTCAGCTTAGCAAGATGATGAGCCATCAAACTTTCATCTCATTAATTGAACCCAAGAAGTTTGAAGATGCTGAAGGAGATGATTATTGGATGATGACGATGCAAGAAGAGCTAGATCAATTTAAGAGCAATGATGTTTGGGATCTAATTCTAAAGCTTAAAGGAAAATCAATCATCGGCACCAAATGGGTTTTCAAGAACAAGCTTGATGAAGATGGAAATGTTGTGAGGAGCAAGGATAGGGTTGTTGCTCAAGGCTACAATCAACAAGAAAACATCGATTATGATGAAACTTATGCTCCTGTAGCTCAGCTTTAAGCTATTCAAATTATGTGTCCTTTTGCATCCCATATGAACTTTAAGTTATTTCAAATGGATGTTAAAAGCGCATTCTATAATGGATTCATTCAAGAGGAAGTTTATGTTTGCAATCCTCCAAGCTTTGAGGATTCGAAGAATCATGAGCATGTCTTCAAACTAAAGAAAGCTCTCTACGGATTAAAGCAAGCTCCAAGAGCTTGGTATGATAGGTTGACCAATTTCCTTATCAGCGAAGGCTTTGAAAGAGGGAAAGTAGATATGACTCTGTTTATCTGGTGAAGAAGAGAATATGTGTTGCTAGTCCAAATCTATGTTGATGACATCATTTTTAGAGCAACTGATGAGAAACTATGCAAAGAATTCAGCAAGCAGATGAAGAGCAAGTTTGAAATGTCAATGATGAGAGAGCTCAACTTTTTCCTTGGACTTTAAATCAAGTAGAGTGAAGATGGAATCTTCATAAGTAAAGCGAAGTATGGCAAAGAAGTCTTGAAGAAGTTTGATATAGAGCATTCAAAGCCAATGTCCACTCCAATGGCCACGAACACTATCTTAAGTAAGGATGATGCTGGTTAACTAGTAGAAATCAAGTTCTATAGAGGAATCCTTGGTTCTCTTCATTACCTTACAGCTAGTAGGCTTGAAATCCGGTATGTTGTGTGCTACTATGCTCATTATCAAGCTGACCCCATAGAATCTCACTTAGCAACTATTGAGAGAATTCTCTGATATTTGCAATGTTCTCTTGATGCAGGTCTGTGGTATCCTAACAACACAAATTTAATCCCAAGAGGATTCATAGATGCTGACTATGGTAGACATAAGTTCGACAAGAAAAGCACCATAAGAGGATGCCATTTCCTTGGAGAATGTCTTGTCTCTTAGTATAGTAAGAACCAAACTTTTGTTGCACTGAGTACAGTTGAACTTGAGTACATGGCAGTCGAAAGTTGTGTAGCACAAATGCTATGGATTAGCAGCAAACTAGAATATTATGGTATAAAGTTAAAGTGTCTTGAAGTTATGTGTGATAATAAGAGCGTAATTGACCTATCCAAGAATCTAGTTCAACATGGTAGGATGAAGCATGTCAATATAAGACATCACTTCATAAGAGATCATGTGCTAAGGGGAGATGTCAAACCGGAGTATGTTCTTTCTGAGGAACAACGAGCTGACATATTCACCAAACCTTTGCCTGAGGAGCAGTTCAATGTTCTAATGCAGCTTATTTGAATGGTGAACCCCGTATGAAGGAAAAATCAAGAAATTTGGTTAAGTGTGCAAGAGCAAATTTTAACTTAGCTAAATGAGGTAACACGTATTTAACATTATTTATTTTTATGTAATGTTGTGAGATTCCATTTTGAGGTAAAAAATAAAAAACCCACGTTATTTTTCAAAAGATGTGTTTTGGAATTGGAACCGTCTATTGTTAAACTCATCATTTTAATAAGGAAGGTCATTAAGTGTTAATCTCAATGTTGACTTTAATCTTTCCTTATGCGAGCGTAAGTATCTATGCAAGTTGAAGAGCTCTATAAAAGTTGAAGTTTAATAATGAGAGAAGTTACTCGCATCCTTGAAATCTTAATCATTTTCAATCGGCAAAAGAACCCTAGTTCTCCTTCTCTCAAATTCCATACTTTCTGAAATGGTGAGAACGAAATCCACCTTTTTCCTTCAAGGCAACTCCAAAAGAAGCATTTATGTGAATGCTGAGGGTAAGCAGGAGAAGATTATGTTCCCCTCTGGAAAGGTCTTCACTAAGGTTAACTAGGGGAGCAAACATGGATTTTGGCCTAGTATATGAAGTTGACTATGAAGGATTGCTGAGGAACAAGATTCCTCAAAGGGTGATAAAGTAGCAAAGACGTAGTCAATTTCTACGGATGGAAGGACCAGCTACTGTTGGCTTGATTAGGGGCTTCTTCCAGAAGCTTTATACCATCCAAGTGTATAACGATGTTCTCCTGATGGAATTGGATGGGAACTCTCACCGAAGACAAGGTCCCTCAGTAGCTGCACCTACTTTGAAAGGTGTGTGATCTACCATATGGTAGAGGGTAAGAAACTTAATTAGCCTGTGATGATTCTTCATCACTTGATAAAAGTTACTACTGTTTATCACTACGGGTACTTGATCACCATGTTGATGAAAGTAGTGAAGATGGGCATCTTGTTCTATGTTGGAGGACCAGAGAAAACTGTCATCCCCATCAAGAAGACCCTCACAATAATGCACTTTAGCAAGCTGTATCATGATCAGATGCATATTGAGTACACCAAGGCTCAAGACACCAAGAGAAAGGCCAAGGCTATACTAGTAGTATTCCCTGTGAATATAGAAAAGGAGGATGAGAAAGGTTTCATGGTGGATTTCGAGAGCATCAAAGAAATAATGATAGTATTCCTCTATTTGTAAAATTGGAACAAATATCTACACACTGCTCAATTATCCAAAAAATCCCAAAGTTACCTTATCTAGGGCTAAGAAGAGCCTGGTAAAAACAAGGGTAGGAGATACGCCTAGCCAGCTCCTATCCAGGAAAAGAAGATAGATGAAAGCTAAGAATCCCACTCAAAGGGAAGCCAAGGCAAAATAGTAAGCTGTGGAGGAAGAAGATGCCATTGAGGTAGAGGAGACCTTAAACCAGAGAAAGCACAAACTGGATGTGATTGAAGAAGTCGAAGGCCAAGGGGACTCTAAAAGGTCCAAAGAGGACTCTAAGATAATAAGTCATGGCGCTGCAGGCCACATGGAGGAAGTAATTACCAAAGCGAAGGGGCTCAGCGCAAGTGCACTACCACCAATAAACCACTAAGGAAAAATATTCAAATGGTGAGTAGCGATGAAGATGCTGGAGAAACCAAAATCCCTAGTCAGGAAGAATTCACTCTTTCGAATCACAGTATCCCCACACCCTCATTCACTAAAGCTAAGAATCTTTCCTCTCAGTCTAAAGTACCTCAAGCTGACCCATCCTTAGGTCAAACAGCTAACCTAGAGGTACTCTTAAAACCAACCCCCATTTCTCCTATAAATTCTAAAATTCCTTCTTCTCTTGTACATCCTTCAAACTATATTCTTGTAAATCCATCAATCTCTACTCTTGCAGATACTGAAACTCCAATTCCTTTTGTAAATCCTTAACCTTCTAATACTATAAATTCTCCAGTAGATATTGTTAGACATGATGTATATCTAGAGGAAATTAGGGCAATATATCTTAATTAGTTATAATGTAGAAAGGTTTCAAATTATTATTATTAATAATAATGGAATCTTTATTATTTATCAGTGTTTGTTTAATTTATGTATCTCGTTGGTATCATATATATGTATAATTATTTATATGCGCATTGATAAGGTATAGTTAGTGATTACTCCATAGCGTAAAAGAGCAAGGACATAGTGGGAGCTATGTGGTGTGAGAACTTCACACATGTGTTACTATGAATAGTCTAAATATCCCTAGTCATAGTTTCATTGAGATTAATGAAGTGAACAGACTAGCATGTGTAGGCTTACTCTTTGGATTAGATCTAAGCAGCCAATCTCATGAGCTGAAGGTGGTACCTTGAGTTAACACATGATTGTATTCGGGTAATACATTGGAGACCACTATAAGATAAACATTCGGAAATAACTATATCCATGTTTTGGTGTCGTGTCTTATTGAAGTAGTAGTAGAAGTATCCTCATACCTGAGATACTAGTTACCTTATGTAGGAGTTTCTATACTTTGGGTTGTACTTATTCATACCTTGGTGATCAGATGAGATGGGTGATTACGAGTATAGTGATGATTACATATCGGTATGCTGAGTACTCAAGATGGGATCCATCGTGAACAAGTTTAATTCTAGGATAGCTATGACTGTTACATGAGCTAACACTTAATCCGAGCTCAATAAACTAGATGGTACTTAACTTGATGGAAGGAGTGTATTGTATTGGTTACTGCTGCATAACAAGATCAAGTCACAGGCACGTGACGTTCTGAGTATCAGGAGATCATACTCCTTTGCTAGAAAGCCCATTTGATTATCTAGAGCTATTGGGTTCCATATCAGTCTGGAACACTAAGCCTAAAGGTTCTCAAATGGGAAGCTAAGTTTAGGTTAACCTCTAGCGGCTCTATAGTTTGGGATGTTATGAGGTCACACACTTTGGGTCTTTATTGGACTAAGTAAAGAACTTATAGATTGGGTCTATGTAGAGAATATTAAGGTCATCGAATTCATCGTATGAATTATTAATTGGCTAGATTAGATTAATAATTAAAAGGATTAAAAGGGAATTTCAAGAAAACCTACATGGAGCGTAGCAAGGGAATTTTTCTGATTGTGAGTGGGCCCCAACCAATAGCAGATCGCGAGCCTATTGTGCAGGCCCACTAGCATCTTGCAAGATGTCTTTGCGGGATAACACGTAAGCCTAGCTTACAGGGTAAGACAATCCAATTAGAGCTTTCCTTGCAAGCTGCCACATAGTTAGCATAACTAGGCTATGCGTGCGGATTGACCTGTGCAGAGCCGGAGCTCCACGCGCCGACCCGTGTGTGGGATGGGATTTTTTCCTTCCCGCATTGGTTTTTGAGGGTTGGACTCCCCTCCCACTATTAATAGTGTCCTCCCTTCTCCTTTTAGTACTTCAGCTCAGCCTTTCTCTCTAGGTTTGTTATCTTTTCTTCTCTAGTTTTTTGCTAGATCCTCCATGAGTTTCTCCAATGTCACAAGAACTCTTTAAAAGGTTCTTTCTTTTGAATTGAACCTTCTTATTTAATATTTTTGGGTTGGTGTTCAAACGGTCTAGCAGCTGCTATCTACCAACAAGTTCTTCCTCAATGGAGATTTTGGTCGGTGAAGATCCATATGGATCAATCATAGAGGCTATCCTAGATTGAAAGCTATTGCTAACGGAGTTCTACCGAATTGCTCTAAGGGAATGCTGCACCAAGGGAAAGGCACACATCAACTGGTAATGCTCTCAACTTAGATGCTAGGTTTTTTAACAAGTTTTACAAACCTGATAACATCTATGGAGAGTTTCAACTTAGATTATATCAATCATTGAATTTAATTTTTGAAATTTCACCTTGCAACTTTGCATTTTCAATTACTATCTTGATTAACTAGCAGCGGTATCAAAACCTGCCTTATGCTATGCATGATTGATTATGATATGTTGAAATTGAAATTTTCTATGAGTTGATTAAAGTATGCTATGCATGACTTAGGTTCCAATTCATGTTATATAAAATGATGTGATAACTAGATTAAGTTTTTGCTCAAACTTAGTTTAACTGATTATCATATAAATTAACAATGTTTTATCACATGTGTATATGCTTTAATTGAGGGTTATCCCGTACTCCACTCAATTAAAGAACGAAATCTTTAAATCATAGTTGTCTATCGTACAACGAAAGTGCCCATGGTTATTTTTGTAAGGATTGGACTTTGCTACTCATTATCTTTAAGTGGGCCTCTCCTACTTGGAAATCACCAACAGTGTTATGTTCAAGTGTACACAAGGGGCTTTTATGACTTAATTGATTTCTAGTATGGGAATTGGATTCCCCATATGGTTTTATA
>CATIWQ010112500.1:0-21311 GCA_949673415.1 Euphorbia schlechtendalii | reverse complement strand
AGAGTTCTACCTCTGGGAGGTAAATTTGTTCGTGGTCCTCGTGTGGATACTGTAGAGATTATTCAAGCGAGGATTGACTAGTGTTTGCTACAATACTAGTGTGGGCTTAGAGTAAAGACGAAGGAGATCGGCATTCGGGTAAATTTTCCTTTTCTTTTTTATTTAATTATTTATTATTTATTTAGAATAATGCATAGTTAGTTATATTAAAAATTAGGATTTGCCTAGATTTATTTTATGAACTTTTGCATGCTTAGTTATAATTTTAAATTAAGTTTTACTTAGATTTAATTTATGAACTAAGTTAGTAATTGTTATACTTAGTTAAGAACTAAGTTAGGAATTACCGTATTCTAAATATATAATTGACATTACCTACATGTTTTTGTTTTGATTATGCATCTTAAGGAATCTTGGGAGTTAGGAAAATTTATTAATTTTCGCTGCGTGTGCTAGGCATATCTAGACGTATATTTTCCTTACAGGTATATTTAGATTGATTGATGAAAATTCCATCATTGCTTTTCTTGAACTATAGTCCAAGGAAGAAATTTAATTCTCATACCATTGACATCTCAAACTCGCTCTTCATCTACATACGAAAATCCTTGCAAAGTCCTTCACCAGTTCCTCTAAAAACAATGCCATCAACATAGATTTAGATTAGCAACATATAATTCTTCTTAAACTTTATGAAAAAGGTTGTATATGCTTTGCCTTTAACATAACTTTTGCTGATTAAAAATTTATTCAATCTTTCATACCATGTACGAGACACCTACTTAAATCCATACAAAACTTTCTTCAACTTGTAGACATTATCTAGAAGCTTTGGGTCATCAAAACCAAGGGTTTAGCACACATAAATTTCTTTTTGTATGAATCCATTAAGGAAAGAACTCTTTACATTAATTTGAAACAACTTGAAGCTAATGTGAGATGCATAAGCACAAAGAATATTGATAACTTCAAGTATTACTATAGGGGTAAAGGTTTCATCGTAATCGACTCCTTTTTATTGATTATAGCCTTGAGCAACGAGTCTATATTTATTTCAAACAATACTGTGATTTTCATCAAGCTTGTTCTTGAAAAACCATTAGGTTCCAATGATTTACTTACTCCTCGATTTAGGAACCAAGTCCCAAACATCATTTCTCCTGAACAGATCAAGCTCTTCTTACATAACTATCATCTAATAGTAATCAAATTTAACATCTTCAAACTTCTTTGGTTCATTTAATGAAATGAATGCTAGATGGTTTGTCATTTCCTAAGTTGACCTCTCATTATCACTAGAATATGAATGCCATCAACAATGTGATCAATAGGGTGATTGTGATGAGTTATAATTTCTCTTGAAAGATTCAGATTTGCTACTTGAAGCTCCATACTAGTTTGTTATTGCTAAGTTTAATTATCATTGAAATTGATAGCTTTAATTTGGTCAGCATCCTCATTAGTTTCATCTTGAACTTTTGTTGGTGCTGAGTTGGGATTCTTGAGTTAGCTTGAATTAGGAATCTTAGGCACACTTTTATTTCACAAACATCATCATCTTCATCTCTTCTAGACATTGGTTGTCCCTCATTAAAATCTACATGTATAGATTCTTAAAAAAGTCCAGTCCTTTTTTACGAAGACTTTATAAGCTTTGTTGCTTGTTGAGTAACCCATGAAGATACATTTATTTCCTTTTGGGTCAAATTTGGTTATCTTCTACTTAGTGTTTAAAATAAAACTCTTACATCTAAAAGATCTAAGTAGTCCAACTTTTAGCTTGAGCCCTTTCCTAAGTTCATAAGTTGTCTTACCCTTTTGAGGATATAACATGTTGTGTTAAGAACTTCTCCCTATAAGTACTTGGGTAAGTTGTAGTCACTCAACATCAATCTAACCATCTTAGTAATTGTTATTTTCATCCTTTTAAAACCTCCATTTTTCTTCAGACTGTATGGAGTAGAGAAATGTTGATAAATTTTATCCCTTGAATAGAATTCTTCGAATAACATATTTTCTAACTTTCTTCCATGGTTGATATCGATCTTGATGGTTCTCCTTCTTGCTCATTTATTATCCATTTGGATAAGGTTGAAAAGAACTCTAGTGTTTCATCTTTGTTCGTTAGCAAAGCCACCTAAGTGAATCGAGTGAAATCATCTACCAGTAGAAGATTGAATTTTCAACCACCCAAGCTCACTTGTTAAACTAGACCAAAGAGATCCAAATGAAATAACTCTATTAGACGCTTTATAGAGATACCATTCAATGATTTGAATGACTTTTGTAACTGCTTTCCATATTGACATGATGAGTATAGCTTATCCTTCTTAAAGTTGATAGAAGGAATATACCATTAAATATTTCATTCTTAACTAATTTTGATAGACTCTTCATAAAAATATAACCAAGTCTTTTGTGCTATAAACAACATTTTTCATAATTTGAAATGAAGATAACAATGCTTGATCTAGGGGATAAATTAATCATATAAACAATGTTAAATCTAGGAGCATGGAGAATAGTTGAACTAGTCTTGATATAAATCACCAAACATCCTACTGAGCCAATTGTAACTCTTCTACATTTATCACACAATTTAGAAGTACTGAGTAGGTTGAAGTTGAGATATTGAGTAAGAGAAACATCCTCAATTGAAGGACTAGCTCCAACTATCATTAGCCACAATCTTGCCTTTCTAATTCTCGCTAAAACTTGTTGAACCCAAGTTAAAGGTACTTCATAGTACTTAAAAATGTTTCAGAAATAACAAATTGTCTAGGATAGTGAAATTAATTGAGTACAAAATAGACTTTTAATTAATCAAGTTTACTTGAGTTTGTTTAAGGGAAAATTACTCACTTTACTAAGTGATTAGTAAATTTATGGCTTAGAGTAAGAAAAGTTGTGTTCAGCCTAATATTACTTAGTTTACAATATATAGACTCATTGAAGCTGAGTTAGCATTTATTTATGAAAGCTAAGTTTGTTTGACACATAGAGAAATATATGACACAAATGTGTTTAACAATTTTTGCAAGGAATGGAATATTCATTTGATGCTTTTCAGGAGAAAGGCACTGAAATAAAAAAGGATATTCAAGTGGTCCTCAAAATGAAAGGTTGCCAGTACAAAATGTTGGAGAATCCTCACTAAAGTCAAGGGTAAAAGGAATCCTCTAACATGCACTTTTTCTCAGTGTCCCCACGCCTCTCTACAATGTAAGCAAATTAACCATTCAAAGAATTCCATGTTACATCTCGCACGTCTCTCTATCAAAATGGATTGCCCTAGGGAAATGAGTTTTTGACACATCAAGAATAACGCATTAATCTCTCACTTCAACATTTGAAATCTCTATCTCCAAACATCCTGGAATTTGTTTCAAATGGATAAATTTGAAACATTTAAAGAGAAAAGAAATTGAAGAAATTGTCAAGATGAGAAGTTTGCAACATATACTTCCAAGACCTTCAACTATAAATTGAAGACTGAAGTGGACGTTCAAACTTGGTGAATCACCTCTAATTTCTTAAGAGTTGAAACTTTGTTCAATCATTCCCAATTTTTAGAAATTCTAAATCAGGTAATTGAGAAAATTTTAATTTTCTCATCTATTTGTAATAGAAAGTAATCACTTAAGGTTTAACATTTTAAAGGATTCAATGCTTTTATAAGTTGAAATCCTTAGTTGGCATTTTCTTTTATAAATCTGAGTGACAGTTTGGGAAGGGTACCTAAACTGTGTTTCTGTAATCCTGTCTACCCACTGTAAAGGCTTCTCCAGCTTAGGAAGGAAAGAAAACACTAGTGTATTAAAGCTTAGAAAGGAATATAAGGATTAGAGGTAGGCTAGGGGCTGAACCAGGATAAAATCTCATGTGTTTAATTCTAACATTTGTCGCTTATTTTTATTGCGTCTATCTCATTCATCATTCTCTCTATTTTACAAGTTTTGCTTGAAAAACCAATCCGAGTTGAATAGAGTACTCGGTGGTGATTGAAGATAAACTATGGTAGCGAAGCTGACCAGTTTATAGTTTTAAGACCCAGCTCAACAAGTTTTCACATAGAACGCATCTAAAAACCAAACTTGGAAAAGAATTATTATAAAAGCTAAAAGGAACCAAGTATATAATTCACCCCTGTGTTGTTTATATTAAGTTATTTCAGACTAACAAGTGGTATCAGAGCAAGTGTTCAACTTATAGACTAATAATCTTTGAGTTAATGATCTAAAATGGCTTATAACATCTTCAGCTTTTGCTTTGGACAGAAAGTACTTCTTAAAGAAGGAATGTCAGTAACCAAGCCTCCATTGTTTGACAGTAATCATTGCATGTTTTAGAAAAATTGCATGATTAACTTCATCATTATAGAGCATGCAAGAATGGCTCGCTATAGACCTTGGCCCCAAAATTCTTACCATCGTTAGGAATGCATAACATGTCCTAGTTGACCTAGAGGATTATAATGATACTGAATTGAGGCTTCTCAAAGAGAATGTGATAGCCATAAACTACGTACATTGTGTGCTAGATCTTACTGAATTTAACACGGTCTTAGGCTCCGAGATGGCATAAGAAATCTGGAGGAAGTTAGTGATTACCTATGAGGGGACTGATAAGGTCAAGGAGTTGAAGATAAATTCCTCAGGGAGTATGAGATGTTCTTGATGGGAGCTAATGAGGGTATTCAATCCATGAATACCATGTTCATTACATTTTTAATGAATTGAAGAGATTGGGCGAGGAGTTCACCTAAGAAGAGATGGTGAAGAAGATTCTCCATGTTCTCACTATTGAGTGGGATTCCAAGAAGAGCACAATCGAAAAGGCTCATGATCTGAAGAACTATAGCTATGATAAGTTTATAGGAACCTTGCTGACTTTGGAAATGTTCTTGAGGAAATATACTGATGACTCCAAAAGGAGTAAAGGCAAGGAGATAGAGGGTAAAGCCATTGTTCGAAAGATGATTCATCTAAAGAATCCTCGAGCAATGATTCGGATGAGTAAATGGCCCTTTTAACTAGGTATTTCAAGAACTTAATAGAGAAGGAAAGGAATTTTAACAAGAAGAAGTTTCCCATTAATAACAAGTCAACTCAACACCAGTGAGTAGTTGAGAAAGGAACCAAGAAGGAACATAGAAAAGATATCAAGGCCTTTGGTTTTGGTGAAAAAGGCCATATTCAATCATCTTATCCAAAGACCGAGAAGGGTTTGTTAAAAGAAGAGGTTTGCTAAGAATAATGAGGCAATTGTTGCCACTTGGAGTGATTCCAAGGAATCTTCATCCTCAAATGAACAAATTACAAATTCTACCAACCTCTTCTTAATGGCGATTAAGAATAAAAGGGGTGAAAGCTCAACATGTGCTTTTAAGATATATCAATCCATTGCTAACTTTGAAGCTGATTGAAACAAGGGGAAGAAATCACAAGCTGAGGTACATTTGGAAATTCCTTTGTCAATTGAAGAGTTCACTTAGGTACTCCTTAATGTCATGAAACTAACTGATAATTCAAGGAAAAACATAAAGGAGCTAGTGAGGAGAAGTGCAGATCATGAAAACATTATCGCTTTCTTGTCTCTTGATATCCACTTTCTTTAAGAAAAAGATGAGTATCATAAATGTTAGAACAGTAAGCTCACTAGCCAATTAGATGAGTTGACTGCTGAGATAATAACTTGAAAGGAGAAACAGATTCCTCCTTCAGCCAATAATCAAAATTCGAGTAACCAAACTTGTAATTCTAAGAGGATGAATTCCTATAAAAAGAAGAAAGTGAGCTAGCCCAAAGCTAAAGGGGCATGTGGCTTTTTTGGCAAAGCAAGACATGCCACAGTTCTATGTAGGCATAAAAATTGTTATTCTGATGAGTATGACTGGTCTAATCTAAGCACTACTAGCATAGGAGGACCCAACACAAAAGTATGGGCACCTAAGAAAACGTAATTATTTTTCACATCAACCTAAGATCCATTGATTACACTAGAATGTGGTACTTGAATAGCACAGGCTCTAGGCATATGATGGGAGATGAAAACTAGTTCATCTCATTAGAGCGCAAAAGAAATGGAAGTGGCAATTTGGGAGATAACAAAAAGGGCAAGATTGTAGGCGGTGGTACTATTGGTGTCTCTCCTTCAATCGAAGAGGTTTCTCTGGTCTAAGGACTCAAGTTCAACTTGCTCAGTGTGGCCTAGCTTTGGGACAAAGGTAGAAAGATTACATTTGACTCAGTAGGTTGCTCGGTTATTGATACTCAACTATACTTTTTGCGCCTAGAATTAATAATGTATTTTTGATTGATTTATCCGCGAGCTCTATTAATGTTTGTCTTGTATCTAATGAGGATAATTCATGGCATTGGAACAGAAGGTTGCATAATATAAATGTGAACATTTGGTCAAAACTTGCCAAAATGCAACTAGTTGTGAATTTACCCAGTATCACCTTTGAGAAGGATAAACTTTCCTCAACTTGATAGCTCAGTAAGCAAGTTAAAAATCATTTAGGTAAATTAATCACTTAGTAACTAAGCGACCTTTGGAGCTCCTCCACCTAGATCTTTTCAACCCTATTCAGCCTATAAGCATGGTTGGTAAGAGATTATCATTGGTTGTTGTGGATGACATCACGAGATTCACTTGGGTAGTCTGGCTGAGTAGCATAGACAAAACATATGAATCTTTTGTCAACTTCAGTACAAATAATAAATGAAATAGGAACTAAAATTAGTAAAATTTGAAGTGATCATGGATGTGAATTTGAGAAGTTTCATTTCAAAGAATTCTGTTTGATACATGGCATTGACCACAACTTTTCTACCCCTTATACGCCTCAACAAAATGGGTTTATAGAAAGTAAGAAAAAATCCATAGTTGAGATGGCTCGATCTATGGTACGTGGTAACAATCTACCAAAGTACTTTTGGGGAGAAGCTGTTAACATAGCCTATTATATCTTGAATCGGGTTTTATTTCACCTTATTCTTGAGAAGACACCCTATGAGCTTTGGCATGGGTACAAACCTAAGATTGGTAGTCTCAGATCATTTGGTTGTAGGTGCTTTCTTCTTAACACTAAGGAGCAGCTAGATAAGTTTTATCCAAAGGTTGATGAAGGTATATTTTTGGGGTACTTAACTAATAGCAGGGCATAGAAAATATATGTCAAGAGAACAGGCTTATTAGAGGAGTCTATGCATGTAGATTTTGATGAAACTAAAAATGCAGATAGACCTCTATTGATGAAGAAGAAGGAGTAATCCATCAAGAAAATCCAAACAGCATACCACTATCTATGTTGCTCAACCTAGCATAAGAATCTAAAGCTGAGCAAGTTAAGGATGACGAAGATCTGTCTATCAACTTCAACGAAGAAGAAGACCAAGCTCAACCTCAATAACCAAATGCAGAACCTCTAGTAGTAAAGCCAAGTATGCCAAGAGATATTGGAACTCATTGCAATCACCCTCTTGAAAGCATTGTTAATGATGTTCATAATCTAGGGATAACACGAGATCAGCTCAGTAAAATGATGAGCCAAATATCTTTCATCTCATTGATTAAACCCAAGAAGTTTGAAGATGCTGAAGGAGATCATTATTAGATTATCGCAATGGAAGATGAGCTAGATTAGTTCAAGCACAAAGATGTTTGGGATCTAGTTCCAAAGTCCAAAGGAAAATCAATCATCACAACAAAATAAGTTTTCAAGAACAAGCTTGATGAATATGGTGTTATTGTCAACAACAAGGCCAACCTTGTTGCTCAAGGCTACAATCAACAAGAAGGTATTGATTATGTTAAAACTTATGCTCTTTTAGCTCGGCTTGAAGAAATTCGAATCCTATGTGCTTTTGCATCCCATATGAACTTCAAATTATTTTAAATGGATGTCAAAAGTGCATTTCTTAATCAATTCATTCAAGAACAAGTCTATGTTTACCAGCTTTCAAGATTTCAAGATCTGAAGAACTCTG
The DNA here is from genome assembly GCA_949673415.1 of Euphorbia schlechtendalii. Classification (NCBI taxonomy): domain Eukaryota; kingdom Viridiplantae; phylum Streptophyta; class Magnoliopsida; order Malpighiales; family Euphorbiaceae; genus Euphorbia; species Euphorbia schlechtendalii. Next base: position 13,317 of record CATIWQ010112500.1, on the reverse strand, counting down.
AGCATGTCTTCAAATTGAAGAAAGTTCTCTATGGATTGAAGTAAGCTCCAAGAGCTTGGTTTGAAAGGTTGACTAATTTCCTTATCAGCAAAGGTTATGAAAGTGGAAAAGCATATACGACTCTGTTTATCAAGCAAAGAAAATGAGATATGTTGCTAGTCCAAATCTATGTTGGCGATATCATTTTTGGAGCAACAAATGAGAAGTTGAGCAAAGAGTTTAATAAGCAGATTAAGAGCGAATTTGAAATGTCTATGGTGGGAGAGCTCAAATTTTTTCTTAGACTTCAAATCAAGTAGAGTGAAGATGAAATCTTCATCAGCTAATCAAAGTATGCCAAAGAAGTTTGATACGGAGCATTCGAAGCCACTGTCCACTCACTTAGCAAGACATACCATTTTAAGCAAGGATGAAGCTGGTAAGTAGTAGATAGTAAGTTCTAAGGAGGTATTATCAGTTCTCACCTCTATTTAACAACTAGTAGGCTAGACATTTAGTATGTTGTGCGCTATTGCGCATGTCATCAAGCTGACACTAAAGAATCTCACTTTGAAACATTTAAGAGAATTCTCCGTTACTTGCAAGGTTCACTTGATGCAGGTTTGTGGTATCCCAAAAACTCTAACTTTACTCCAATAGGATACATAGATGTTAACTATGGTAGATACAAGTTCGACAGGAAAAGCACCATAAGAGGATGTCATTTCCTTGAAGAATGCCTTGTCTCATTATATAGCAAGAAGTAACCTTCTATTACGGTGAGTACAGCTTATGCAAGAAGTTGTGTAGCACAACTGTTATGCATTAAGAAGCAACTGAAGGATTATGGTATAAATTTAAAATGTCTTGAATTCATGTGCATTAACAAAAGCGCAATTAACCTATCCAAGAATCTAGTTCAACATGGCTGGATGAAGTATGTCAATATAAGACATCACTTCATAAGGGATAATGTACTAAGGGGAGATGTCAAATCAGAGTATATTCCTTTTGAGGAACAACGAGCTGACATATTCACCAAACCACTGGCCAAGGAGCAATTCAATGTTCTAAGGTAGCTTATTATAATGGCGAACCCCAATTAAAAAAAACAAGAAGTTGGCTAAGTGTTGGAATTCATCTATCAATTTAGCCGAACAAGATAATAATTAATTAACACTGTTCATATTTTAAAGTAACATTGTGAGATTCAATTTCGTAGTTAAAAATTAAAAAGCTACTTTGTTTAAAGAATGCCTTTAAATTTGAATAATTTGTTGTTAAACTTAGTGTTTTATTATATCAGTTAATTAAAAGTTAATCTCAACATCAATTTTTACTATGGATTTTGGGAGCGCCACGTATCTCTGCAAGTTGAGAATTGCTAGTAAAAGTTGTAGGGAGATGAAGAGAGAGGTTACTTGCTTTTTGAATTCAAATCATTTCCATTGCAAAGAACCCTAATCTTTTCTCTACTTTCAAACTCTCTCTCAACGACAATGGTGATCACAAAGAAAACACTTAAGCTTCAAGGTGAATGCAAGAAGAAGATGTTTATACATATCGACAGATCATGGCAGAGAATCATGTTCCCCTCTGGAACCTTTTTCACAAAGTCGAGTGGGCTAAGAATCTGGATTTTTATCCAGTATTTGAGGTCAACTATGAGAGCCTTCTTCTCAATAGGTTCATGCACAAAGTAATCAACCAGAAAAATATCAACTATTTCCTTTTTCTTGAAGTCCCTACCGTCAAGAACCTAATCAAGGGTTTCCACACCACTTTCTACACAATTGAGGGTTATGAAGACATTCTCTTGGTGGAATGAAACAACATCTCATACTTCATTTGCTTTGATTTGGTTTATGTCCTTTTGAACATGCCTTTGAAAGGCATGAAGCTTATGAAGACTAGAGATGAGGAGAAAGTGGTTGTTCTAGTAGATTGGGAACATCCCACAGACTATGGGTTTGGTGAAATCGCTACATCGGAGATGTGCTAGGAGGCGAGAGATTGTTATGAGTTGCTCGTGAAGATGCTTTTACCCAAGACTGGGTCGCTGAGTAGTTTCACATACTTTGAGAGGTGTGTGGTCTACCATATGGTAGAAGGTAAGCAACAAAACTAGCTAGTGTTTCTTATGCATCACTTGACCAAAGTTACTAGTGTCTACCATTACGGTTACCTCATCACCGCTCTTATGAAGGTAGTGAGGCTGGATGTAGCTCTGTTTTTGGATGGGCCTGAAGAGGTGGTAATTTTAAGGAAGAAAGTGCTGAACATGGACCATATCAACAAGCTGAAGAAAAAGCAAGTTTACGCCCGCTATATTAAGGCTCAAAATCTTAAATTGAAGAAGGCTCGAGTGTAGCCAACTATCTTTTCGAAAGCTATGATGAAGGATGATGAAGATGCATTTGTAGTGGACTTTGAAGGGACTAGTAAAGAGATTGTAGAAGATGTCCCTTCCCCATAACCACTGCCACTTCATCTCCCAATGCATAAGCTTGTTCTCAACGAGTTAGAGCCATCCTAGAAAAAGAAACGTCACGAGTCACGCCTGCCTAGCCACAAGGTAGGCAAAGAAAATCTTTGAAATTGAAGACTCACGCTTAGAGGGAAGCTGAGGTAAGGCAAAGGGTTGAGGAAGCTAATGATGCAAATGAATAAGAGGAAACCTTGCTCTAAAGGAAGTGCAAGCTTGATGCAACCGAAAAGGATATAGGCCAAGGGAACTCTAAGAAAGGCAAAGAGGACCCTGAATGTTCAAAACCTAAGGTTGAAGCCCATGTGGAAGAATTTCTTGATAAAGCTAGGGGCACTCAACGCAAACACACTACCACTACTCGCCCTGTAAAGTGAAACGTTCAAGTGGTGGGAAGGGATGAGGAGGATGCAGATGATGTACAAGTCATTGATAAGGAAGAGTTTGATCTTCTTAATTCAAGCATCATAAGCCAAACTCCCACTTAGCCTGAGCTTCTTCCTACTCAAGCTGAGTTACCGGAGGTTGACCCATCCTTATTGTAGAACCCAAGTTAAAAGTACTTCACAATACATAAACATTTTGGAAATAGCAAACTGATTAGGATAGTGAAATTTATTAAGTACTTAGTATACTCTTAATTAATGAAGGAAAAACAACTCAGTTTACTGAGCAATTAATTAAGATATGGCTTACAGTAGGAAAAGTTGAGTTTGTACTTAGTACTACATAGTTTAGAAGAATATCAAATCGGTTGAGCTGAGTTAGCTTTTATTAAAAGCTAAATTCATTGACACTTAGAGAATTAAATGACACATGTATTATTAAAGTCTTATGTGAGAAATAGAATATTCCTTTGATGCTTTTTACTCACAATTCAAAAAGGAGTAAATAAGGAATGTTGGAGATTCCTCACTAAAGTCGAAGACAACAAGAATTCTTTGACATGTGTCATTTTCACTGTATCGCCACACATCTCTGCAAACATCAATCACAAGATTCCAAGTTGCACTTTGCACACGTCTCTCTCAATCCATTTTGCTTGAAGAGAAATGAAAATTTCTCAATGGGATTTTATCATGCCTTAATGTTCAAATTTCTATCTCTAAATGTCCTGGAATCTATCTCTAACGGGAAGATTGGAAAGATATGAAGAGAAGAGAAATTGAAGAACTGCAAGGATAAAAAGTTTGCAACTGCTACTTCGCAAAGCTTCAAGTATAAATAAAAGATAAAAGCAAACGTTTAAACTTGGTGAATCACCTCAAATTTCTTTAATAGCTAAAACTCTGCACAATTACTCATAGCTTCAAGAAATTCCCCTTTCAAGCAATTACCAAACAACAATTTCAAATTCGTTTATAATAGAGAGAATCAATTACTTAGATTTAAGCATTGAATGTTTTATAAGTTGAATTTAGTTAGAACTTTCATTTCAAATTTGAGTGTCAGTATGGGAAGGGTACCCAAACTGAGTTGAGTGGTAGTTAGAAAGAAATGTAATTTTTTTAAAACCGTGTCTACCCACTATAAAGGTTGGTCCACCTAAGTAAGGAATGAACACTAGTGGATTAAAGCTCAAGGAAGGAATCCAGGGACTAGAGGTAGGCTTGGGGCCGAATCAGGATAAAATCAAGTGTTGAAGTTCTGATAATAAGCTTTAACTTTTATTGCGCAGTGCTCATTCATCATTCTTTCTATCGTTAAGTGTTTTGTCTTGAAAAACCTATCTGAGCTGAGTAAAGTACTCAACAAGAGATTGAAGATAAATTATGCCAGCGAAGCTGAGCAATTTATAAGTTTTTAGATCATCTTAGCATGCACAACTTAACACACATCTAAAAACTGAACTTGGTTAAAAAAATTTCATAAATCTTAAAAGTAAACAAGATTTGCATCCACCCCTCCCCCCTCTGTAATTGTTTACAAGCTGTCTAAGGACCAACAAGTGGTATCAGAGCAAGTGCTCAACTTATTGACTAACTGTCTTTGAGTTAAGATCCATAAATGGCTTACAACAACTACTGTTCTGGCTCAAGTTAGGCAATTCTTTTAAAAGAGGGAATGTCTACTACCAGGCCACCCATTTTTTATGGTAATCATTACACGTGGAAAAATCGTATAAACAAATTCATTCAATAGTAAAGCATGCAGCTTGGCTAGCAATCAAGCTTGGCTCTAGAGTTCCCACTATTATGAGGAATGGAGTGCGTGTTCCAGTAGTTCTAGAGAACTATCACGATACTGACCTGAGGCTTCTTAAGGAGAATGTCGCAATGATTAACTACTTAAACTATGGGCTAGATCTTACTAAGTTTAATAGTGTCTAAGGATGTGAGACAACACATAAAATTTGGAAGAAGCTGGAGATTACCTATGAGGGGATGGATAAGGTGAAGGAGTCGAAGATCAATCTCATGTTGAGGGAGTATGAGATGTTCTCAATGGGCACCAGTGGGGGTATTCAAAGCATGAATATCAGTTTCATTAACATTGTTAATGAACTGAAGTGATTTGGAAAGGAGTTCATTGTGGAGGAGCTCGTGAAGAAGATTCTACATAGTCTTACCTTAGAGTGGGACTCCAAGAAGAGCACTATTGAGGAGGGCTCATAACTTGAAGACCTATAACTACGATGAGCTGATAGGTACCTTGCTGACTCATGAGATGTCTCCGATTAAGTATTCAGATAACTCCAAAAGGAGTTTAGGCAAGGAAAGAGAGGGCAAAGCCTATATCCTGAAAGCTATTTCATCTTATGAGTCCACCAGCTATGACTCTGATGAGCAAATTGCCCTTCTAACTAGTCATTTCAAATGCTTCATCAAGAGGGATAAGAAGTTCAACAATAAGAAGTTTCTTATTTAAACAAGTAAACTCAGCACCGGCGTAGAGCTGAGGAAGGACCTAAAAAGGAGCATAGCAAAGACATCAAGTGCTTTGGCTGTGGAGAAAAAGGCCATATTCAATCAAGCTATCGTAGGGAGAAGAAGGATAGATTTAAGAAGAGGTTCTATAAGAAGAATGAGAAATTGCTACCACATGGAGCGACTCATAAGAATCCTCACCATCCAATGAGAAAGCAACTGACTCAGCCAACTCAGCCAACCTCTGTCTCATGGCCATTGAAAATAAAAAAGGTGAAGGATCAACATTTACCTCCAGTAGAGATCAATAAGCTATTGACTCTGAAGCTGATCGAAATAAGGGAAAAGTTCCTCAAGCTGAGGTACATTCTGAAATTCCCTTATCTATGGAAGAATTCGCCCAGGCACTTTTTGATGTTGTAAAATTAACTAAAAATTTGATGAAAAACATTAATGAGCTAGTGAAAAGATGTGAAGATTTGGAAGACACAGTCACTTCCTTATCTCTTGATATCTACTTTCTTCAAGAGAAAACTGAGTATCAAGATTGTTCAAAGAAGAAGCTCACTAAGCAATTAGATGAGTTGATTGCTGAGCTAACAGCTTTGAAGAAGAAGCAAGATCCTCCTCTAGCCAATAGTCAACCTTCCAGTAACCAAACTAGCAATTTTAAGAGGAAGAATTCATCTAAAAAAAAAAAGCAAGCCAACCCAAAGCAAAAATGGTGAGTAGTTGATGCGGAAGAGTTGGACAAGCTATAGTAATATGTAGGCATAAAAATGGTTATTATGACGAGTACGATAGAGTAATTTAAGCACTGCTAACAAGGGAAGACCTAGCTCGAAAGCATGGGTACCTAAGAAAATGTAACTATTTTACCGATGAGCCTTAGATCCACTGATGACTATCGAATGTAGTATTTTGATAGCGGATGCTCAAGGAATATGATGGGAGATGAAAGCCAATTCATCTCATTGGAGCGTAAAAGAAATGGAAGTGTTAGTTTTAGAGATAACTAGAAAGGCAAGATTATGGGCATGGCACTATAGATGTCACTCCTTCAATCGATGAGGTTTCTCTAGTCAAAGGTCTGATGTTCAGCTTGCTTAGTGTAGCCTAGCTTTGTCAGAGGCAAAAAGGCTACATTCAACTCAGCAGGTTATTTAGTTATTGATTGTAAGATTAACTCAACTATTCTCTTTGCTCATAGAATTAATCATGTTTATATGATTGATTTATTCCTAGGCTCCACTAATGTGTGTCTTGTATCTAAGAAGGATAATTTAGGGCTTTGGCAAAGAAGGTTGGGTCATATAAATATGAACATTCTATCCAATCTGGTTAAAAAGCAAGTAAGTTGTGGGTTTACCCAGCATCAGCTTTGAGAAGGATAAACTTTCCTCAGCTTGCCAGCTAGGTAAGAAAGTTAAGAAATCTTTTAAGTCAACTAATCACGTAGTAACTAAGCGACTGTTGGAGCTCCTCCACCCAGATCTTTTCAACCTAGTTCAGCCCATGAGTATTGGTGGTAAGAGATTTTCATTGGTGGTTGTGGATGACTTCACTAGATTCACTTCGGTAATCTTGTTGAGCAGCAAAGATGAGACGTATGAATCTTTTGACGAACTCACTAATCGGATAATGAATGAAATAGGAACTAAAATCTGTAGAATCTAAAGTGATCATGGATGTGAATTAGAGAATTTTCATTTTGAAGAATTATATTTAGCGCATGGCACTAACCACAACTTCATTCTCCCTATACGCCTTAACAAAATGGGGTTGTAGAAAGGAAGAATAGAACTATAGTTGAAATGGCTCGATTCATGCTGAGTGATAACAATCTACTAAAGTACTTTTCGGGAGAAGCTGTTAACATAGTTTGTTATATCTTGAATTGGGTTTTAATTTACCCAATTCTGGAGAAAACACCCTATGAACTTTGGTGAGGACGTAAGCCTAAGATTGGTTATCTCAAATTATTTAGCTATAGGGGATTTATTCTTAACACCAAGGAGCAACTAGGTATGTTTGATCCTATGTCTGATGAAGGTATCTTTCTAGGATACTCAACTAACAGCAAGACAAATAAAATATATGTCAAAAGATCTAGACTATTAGGTATGTAGATTTCAATGAAACTAACAATGTAGATAGATGTCCATATGATGAAGATGAAGGAGTATCCCAGCAAGCAAACTCACTAAGCATGCCACTCTTTGTGCTGCCCATCCTAGAGCAAGATCCTCTATCAAAGATCTTTCAAACCCATGATGATTTTTAAAACAACTTCAATGATGGCAAAGATCAACATCCACCATAGCAACCCATTGTCGATCCTCTAACAATTGATTCGAGTCTACCAAGAGAGATTAGAGTTCATCTCAACCATCTGCTAGACTGCATAAATGATGATGTTCGTAATCCAATGATGATGCGAGGTCAGCTTAGTAGGATGATGAGTCATCTAGCCTTCATTTCATTGATCGAACCCTAGAAGTTTGAAGATGTAGAAGGAGATAATTATTGGATGATCGTAATAAAGGAGGAGCTGGATTAGTTGAAGTGCAATGATGTTTGGGATCTAGTTCCTAAGCCTAAAGGGAAATCAATTATTAGAACTTGTTTTCAAGAAGAAGCTAGATTATGATGGCTTTGTTGTCAAGAATAAAGCTAGGCTTGTTGTGCGAGGCTACAATAAGCAAGAAGGCATCGATTACAATGAGACTTATGCTCCTGTAGCCTGGCTTGAAGTAATACAAATCTTTTGTGCCTTTGCATCTCATATGAACTTCAAATTATTTCAAATGGATTTCATGATCTTGCATTGAAGAAGTGTATGTTAGCCAACCTCCTGGCTTTGAAGATCCAAAGAATCCTAAGCATGTCTTCAAATTGAAGAAAGCTCTCTACGGATTGAAGTAGGCTCCCAGTGCTTGGTATGAGAGGCTAACCAATTTCTTAATACACAAAGGCTATGAAAGAGAAAAGGTAGATACAACTCTGTTTATCAAGCGTAGGAAAGAAGATGTGTTTCTTATCTAAATATATGTTGATGATATCATATTTGGAGCAACTGATGAGAAGATGTGTAAGGAATTTAGCAAGCAAATGAAAAGCGAGTTTGAAATGTCTATGATGGGAGAGCTCAACTTTTTCCTTGGTCTTCAAATTAAGCAGATTGAAGATGGAATTTTCATCAGTCAAGCAAAGTATGCCAAAGAAGTTCTGAAGAAATTTGATAAGGAGCATTCGAAGTCAATGTCCACTCCCATGGTCAATAATACTAGCTTGAGTAAAGATAAAGCTGGTAAACTTGTGGACAACAAGTTCTATAGAGGAATCATTTGGTCTTTTCTTTATCTCAAAACTGATCCTAGAGAATCTCATTTAGTAACAATGAAGAGAATTCTCAAGTACTTACAAGGCTCAATTGAAGCAGGTCTGTGGTATCCCAGCTCATATTTCACTCCTAGAGGATACATAGATGTTGATTATGGAAGAGACAAGCTTGACATGTAGGGTACAATAGGAGGATATCATTTCCTTGGAGAGTGTCTTGTCTCTTGGTACAACAAAAAGCAAATTTCTATTGTGCTGAGTATATAGTCATAGGAAGTTGCGTAGCACAACTACTATGGATTAAGCACCAACTGGAAGATTTTGGTATAAAGTCAAATTATCTTGAAGTTATGTGTGACAACAAAAGCGTAATTGACCTATCTAAAAATCCAGTTCAGGATGATAGGATGAAGCATGTCAACATCAGACATCACTTCATTAGAGATCATATGCTAAGAGAAGATGTCAAGCTGGAGTATGTTCCTTCTGAGAAACAGCGCACTGAAATTTTCACCAAACCATTTCCAAAAGACCAATTCAATACACTGATGTAGTTAATTGGCATGGGTAATCCATGTTGAAGAAGAAGAAGAATGAAAGTCTCAAAATTTTGGATAAGTGTTAAAGACTAAGCCTTGAGAAGACATGTGGATAACACGATCTACATTTAAAAGTAACGGTGTTAGGAACAGTATCACAGTTAAAATCAAATCCTACATTTTCAAAAAGATGTGCATTTGAAGTTGAACCTTTTTCTTCTAAACTCACCGTTTTACTGAGGTGGTTAATCACATGCTAATCTCATCGTTGATTTTCATCATGAGCTGAGGAAGAGCCATGTATCCTTGAGAGATGTCATTTGTCTATAAAAGCTGAAGAGTTGAAGAGAGAAGTTTATCTGCTTTTGTGAATTTGAATTAACTCATAAGAATTCGAACCCTAATTCCCTCTCTCTCTCAAATTTATTCATCTCACTTTTAAATGGCGATTACTAGTACAACCTTCAGGCATCGTACTACAACAATAATGAAGTTTGTTGTCAATGTTGAAGGAAAGATAGAAAAACTCACTCTTGAATAAGGAACCCTTCTCACTAAGGTGAATTGGGCTGATGACATGGAGTTTGGACCCATCTACGAGGTTGATTATAAAGGTCTACTAAGGAATAGGACCATGCATGGGGTCATCAAGCAATAGTACCTCAGTAGCTTTCTACAGATGGAAGGCCCAGCCGTTGTTTGGCTTATTAGGGCATTCTACTCTAACCTCTACACAATCTAAGGGCTCAATGATGTCCTGCTGATGAAGTTTGGGGGAAAATCTACCTTTATCTGTTCAAGGATAATTAGGAGCATTCTCAATATGCCTCACTCAGGTACTCAACTTAGAAAAACTAGCGATGAAGATGCCATTATCATCATAGAGGATTGGGAGCTCTCCTCCAACTATGTTTCAAGGGATATAGCAGCGAGTGATATGGGATTGACCATGAGTGCATGCCATGAGCTGGTGGTGAAGATGTTGCTATGAAAGACTGGGTAAGTATCTAGCTGCACCTATTTCGAACGGTGTGTCGTCTATTATATGGTAGAGGGTAAGAAGCTGAATTGGCATGTGGTGATACTTCACAACTTGACAAAGCTTACTACTTTCTATCACTATGGTTACCTGATCACTAAGTTGATGAGGGTAGTGAAAGTTGATATTTCACAGTTTTTTGGGGAGTTCGGGGACACTATGCTACCGATGAAGAAGAAGCCGGACCTTAGCCACTTCACCAGGCTATCCCATGACCAAGTACATACTAGGTACAACAAAGCACATCAAAAGTGAAAGCTTAAGTGTGTACCGACAGTAGTATCTGCGAACATCCCAAAGGAAGAAGAGGATGGATTCATGGTGGATTTTGAAGCTAGTGATGATTTTGAAAAGCTACCAATCTCAAGCATTTTGGAGCAAGTCACCACCATTCCTTCTTCCCCTAAACTAAAGGCTGGCTCCTCTAGGACCCATAAGAAGAGCCCTACAAAGCATAAGTTCGAGGAAGCCCCTACTCAGCCCCATCATCAAAGGAGCCAAATGAAGGCCAAGACTGGCACTCAAAGAGAGGTTGAGGAAAAACTCCAAGCTGAGCAGCAGGCAGAAGAGAAAGAAGATGCAACTGAGGTTAATGAATCCCTCTGCCAAAGAAAAAGCAAAATGGTCTTTTTTGAAGATTCGAAGGAGCAGGGTGAGGCCAAGAGGTCTAAGGATGAGGACACCTTAAGTCCTCGCGCTACTGTTGAAGCTCATGATATTTTTACCAAAGCAAAGGGCACTCAGCACAAGCATTCTACCACCAACAGGTCCATGCAAAAGAATGTGCAGGTGGTGAGAAGCGAGGTTGATGTTGGAGAAACCTTTTGCCTCCATTAGGAAGAGTTTGATCTTTCTGATCCCAACATCCTCATACCCTCTGTCAGCACGGGATTTTATACCAGCTCACGCATTCGATGATGACGGATTTTACGGGATTTTATCTTTGAATCACACATTTTCGAGTATCCTGATGTATCCGAATTGGAATCCTCCTCGTTACTAATAAAATTATTTAATTTAATTTAGAAATTATTTAACTTAAATAAAAAATACAAAAAAAATATATAAAATTAAAATAAAAAATAATAAAAAAAATGGAAGGAGACGTAATCCTGATCGCGGGAGAGCCTCGAGCGGAGGCAACCTCGCGCGAGGTAGAGCGAGGTAGCCCGCGCGAGGCTGCGCGAGGTAGCCCACGCTCCCCGCGAGGGTCCTAAGAGACCATCGCGGGGACAGCCCACGATGGTCGTAAGGAACCCTCGCAGGGCCTCCCCGCGAGGGTCCTAAAGGCCCCTCGCGGGGCTTGCTCGCAAGGGTCCTATGGAACCCTAGCGGGGCCTGCCCGACGGGTCCTATGGAACCCTCACGGGGCCTGCCCACGAGGGTCCTTTGGAACCCTCGCGGGGCCACCCCGCGAGGGTCCTAGCCGCGAGGGTCCTAGGCGACCCTCGCGGGGCTTCCTGCGAGTGTCCTATGATACCCTCGCGGACGCGCGAGCGAGCCTCGTGCGAGGCCTCGCGAAGAGCTCCACGAGGCCTTTTTTCCGACGAGGCCACTAGCTGGAAAAACTTTCCTTTTTTGGATTTTTTCAGGATTTTCCTATAAATAGTAGGATCATTTTCGATAAACGGGATCCGAAAATTATCAGATAAAAATATAGCTTTAGAACGACCTTTGCTTCCAGGAATTAAAACAAACAATTTTCGAACTTTTTTACTGTCTTTATACTACAACTTTTTTACCTAAACTCAAAGGACGAGGAGGACTTTTAAATGACCAATCGGATTCTTCGACGTGGATTCATTAAGTAATGGTAAGCCTCTGAGTTCCTAGAACTGCAATTCCACATTTTCAATGTTTAATTTCTTCTTCTGAATTCTCCTGTGAACCTAGGATTTTCATATTTTATTTTATTTTAACTGTTGTAATTCTTCTTCATCTCTTTCTTTATCATAAGAAGATGCATGTTAGAACACCCCCACGAAGGGAATAAAACATATTCCTGGATAACAGACCACACTTTTTACCATGCAAGAAATTTCATTAATTAAAATGAGCAACCAATGTGCTAATAAAACGAATAGTTTTATTTAAACAACAAACAATATCGCGATTGATTTTTCTTTAAGCCTTGCAGGCCTCACTAAATCCAAAATCGAACATACGTGTTATCCCTTGTCGTAACCTTTGTGGGTGCAAGTAGATTAGGATTAGATGTATATTTAGGATTTTTAATTTTCCTTCGAGTATCGCAATTTAAATTTTCGAGAAATGTAAGTAATGGGTTAGCGGGTGGTTGCATCCCCCGATTTTTGAAGCCTTGTAATTTTCATTTTTTTTCCTGCGTTTACTTTCCGAACTTACTTAAGGTTTTGTGGATGGTTTATTTTTCCACTTTGTGAATGATTTATTATTCCGCAATACATGAATCATGCATTTTAACCTCAAAAACAACCACCTAAGTGCGAATATGCACAATTAAAAGAAAACGGTTTTCTATAGATGTAATATATTGATATCACTTAAGAAATAAACAACTTATCCCTGACCCGAATCTCTGTGTCTTGGTGGGCCATCCCCTGAACGTTAAGCCTCATAGGACTCTAATTCCTGGAAAGAGCTAATCCAGGTGGCGACTCCACACTGAGAGACGGCAGATTCGGGTTGGAATCGATCTTAACCATTTTCATCTTTTTTCTCTTTTTAACCTTTTTTCCCGGGTCCCCGACCCGGTGCTTTTCTTCTTCCTCTTTTTTCTTAAACACCCTGGTGGACCGCGCCTTTGAACCCTACGCGCTCTTGGCCCACCGCTCCGTGTCACCCGCTCACAGTGGAGACTCCGCTGGGGATTTTTCTAAAACTTGTTTTTCAAAAGTTTTTAGTTTTTAGATAAGTGCCGAAAATTATTGATCACATTATTCCTTTTTCTTTTAATTTTGACATATTCATTATAATGCATTGTAGTAGAAGGGATTAGCCCATAAGTCTAAGGTACCCCTATTACCGCGAAGCTTTCTCTTGTACTAATCTGCCTCCCTGAGAAAAGATAGTACTTGAGCGAGTGGA